>JAULBM010000007.1:1902468-1919525 GCA_032357055.1 Geukensia granosissima
CCATGTGTAAGAGTAAAATGTCACATTTCTGTAAGCCAATGAAATGTCCTTGTTAGCTTAGAAATTTGCATCAGGTATAATAAAACCGTTTATTTCATTATATTCATAGATATATGCAAATATTTACATAAAACACACTGCTGCCCTTTAAAACTGAAATAGAGAACATTTGTACCCGGTTTGTACTTGAACCAACCGAAAAGGCAGCAATTGATATAATGGCTGCGAGACGTGTATCCTTTGTTAAAGTACTTGAGAATGAAACTACAAATTCTGCTACTTTCAAAACATATACACGATAGGAGTCAAATGGATGACGGTTACATTACTGACACAAAATATACTTCAGGCGCCTGCAGGACACCATGGAATCAAATTAGTGTTTTAGTTACCTGAATTACACAAGAAGCTTTTCAAAAGAAATTTGGATCTCTGCTTCCAGTAAATGATTTGCAGCTAACATTTTTGTCCCCTAATTTGATTAATTGATATTGCAATTAAGTTATGAATATAATGGATTCCAACTATTGATGAACAGTTAAAATTCACTTGAATATTTTTGATAAAATGCGCACTTTTGATTAAAAAACCTTTTGAAACTGTTGGCATTAACGAATTTTTTAGTAACCTTATATAAAAGAATTTTTTCATATCTTTATTTTCTAATATGAAAATTAAAAAGGTCAACCATATATTTGCTGCAACAATAACTCATTTGATCTTTGCCTTGGTAATGAAATTTATCCACAAGTTAAGTGTAGGGATTTCTTTATGAACCAACTGTGCTTCTTTAATAGCATACTTGTTCCTGTATTATTATTATAAATCCTACTTTAAAACCAAATATCCTTTTTAATCAGATACAAAAGATGAATATATAAATACTTCTCAATCTCATGGAGATTTCTTTACAGTTAATAATTTTTAATAAAGCAGATCAGCACATCTATCACTGATCTTTTCTGGATTCAATCTAATGTTATGATAAGACAGCCGAATTCTCAATTTCAATAATTATTTTTCAATCTTTACAGGGACGTCCGTTTGTTACCTTCATAAGATTTATACATGTGCTAATTTGATCGTTTTGTCGTGTTTGCTGCCATTTTTTGTCATTTTTAAAGTAATGATGATATTTTTGTACACAAAATCCTAGTGACGTGGATTTTACAAGAATTCCTGGTTTAAAAACCGTGAATGTTTGTCAATTGCTTTTGGATTTTGAACTAGTTAGCTATTATAAACTAAACTGTTTCAACTCGTTGCAACTTGTTTCCTATTGCCACTTTGTATTTCCTGTCGACGTCAAGAGTTTAATCCAATACATTTTGTTTTAAAACTATTTTGTTGTTCTATTATCAAACCGCTGTATTAGGTTCGGGTTGAGTGTTCGAAAACATATTTATCCCTTCACATACTTTATGTGCTTCTTCAAAGTCAGAAGCCTGTAGTCCAGCTGGTGTCGTCGGTTTTGTGTTGTACTTTTTTTCGTGTTTACATTGTAGGCATTTTTTTTTATATTCCTGTTACATTGGAATATCCTCAAATATGTTCATTCGCGAACTTTACAGCTTGCTTTACAGCGAGAATATTAACCAATTGATGAAGCCTGAAGGTAATTTGTAATTTGTAGATTGTTAATTTGTAATTTGGAAAAAAATTATTTTTCAAAATGTCTTGGCTTTTTAAAAATAATATTCTTTGTCCTTTCTTTTTTGTTCCTACATGTACTATGAATTAGCTAATTGGAACCGGTCTTACAACAGGTAATTTCATACCATTGTCAATAGCATAAATAATACATACCTCAACATTCTATGACACAATATTATTAAGACTGTCTTGCTTTAAGGAAGTTACCATCCCATTATTAATTCTGATAGATTCCATTTAAAGTTATAAATGAAATTGACTTCATTAAGATATACATATAATATAACACTCAAGGAGACAACACAATACAGAAACGGGGGAAACTTCAAAATCTAGAGTCTTAAAAGCAATCCCACTTCCTTTGACAAAGTCGCCCCGATTAATAGACAGCTCTAGACAATCACACACAATATGCAATATGCTAAAAACCACATCTCTAACCCTTTTCCTTGTAACTAAAGGTAAAAATCGAGCAAAAATACCACAATTAAAGACACATTGTAAGCTTATTCATGTATCTGAACAAAATTAATATTAAAATCAAAGATATATTTTCTCAGTAAATACTCGCAGTTTATTGAAAGTAAGCTCGATATGGTTCACCTAAATGATATGGTCATTAAAAATGTCAACAAGGGTGTAATTAAAACAGAACTTGCATACAGACGAAGTATATCGTAATAAAATTAGATATTCAAAACAACAATGATGATGCTCTGGGATAAATATTTCTTAAAAACACGATTCAACGCTTTGGCAATAGTGCCGAATCTTTATCCTGCTCACGTAGTCTGCGTATATTTACTTGAATTGAAAATTTTAAATGTTGTTTTGAATTTATATCTTTATAACTGACGTTTCCATAAATTATCAAATGTGCAGCTACTATGGCAATCTGACTTTCTAAGTCAATCATTGTAGCAATAGTAAAATTATGTGAATGTTTTAAGTCAGCATTAATAACGATATCCTTGCTGTAAAATCTGACATAAATCTAAGCAAATGTAGAAAGTTACGAGTTATTTAAAACAATGTCATCGTCTACAAAATAAGAACGTTTCTCTTTGATTGCTTTTGAGATGTATAAAGGGTACAATAACCATAACTGTTAACTTGAATAGAAAATATAATTTGCAGAAATTTTAATATGAATTATACAGTGTTATATGTGATGGGTAACTCTGAACAACAAAATTGGTTTGTTTCATTGTTTCATCTTTTTATGAAGTGTTAATATGAGATTAGAAGATGTGTCCATGAGACAGCCACCCACTAAAAGGCAAACATTCGCGAGACTGATTATTTTTGCTTTTGTTAGATGGTTTGTATATTGGTTTAGTTTATTAACCTGTTTGTTAACTATTTATTTTTGTGATTGTATTTGATTTTTTTCTATTTTTGTTTTTGTATCGAAATGTTCAGATTGGCAAGTACACTGAAGTGATCAACACAGCTTGGCAAAGATGAATATGTTTTCCCATTATTTTCTTTTCCCGCATTTCAAACGTTATTTAAATTGACGAAGATATTTTCTCTCTATATATGTTTCCCTGATGATCAATCAGTATTTTATTGTCTGTAATTTTTCAATCGGAGGAAAATCACGGACATTTTCAAATGCAGAATTACCAAAAGTTAAATAGATGCAATGAATTTTTATATAATATATGTACATTTCAAAGAGTAACCTCCTCACTAGCGTTTAACCAAAACATAGAAAGTCCGCCATCCAAACCTAGTAAAAGTAGTACTACAATCCAAACACATCTAAATAGGTAGCAAAATCCTATTTAGTCCACCAGCAATATCGCTTAGTCGTTCCCAAGTTTCACAAAATTATTTTTTTCCAGAACAATGATATTTTATTTCAAATTAGCTAAATGTCTATAATGTAAGTGAACCAGCATTAAGCATGGGATATCATGGATTTCATGTCAAATTAGATTTTTAATTAAATAAATTTGTTTACTTTTTGTCACATCAAAGATAATGGCGATATTTACCTTATCCTCCTTTCGCTTTTGTAAAAGGTTAATTTACTTTCGAGAAAATTGATTCAATATTTTCCCCAATTATAACTCTTTGGGAATTATTTCTTACCGCTTACCTTAGCAGGTTCAGTCTAAGGTTTAATTAAGATATCTAATCAAGCCAATCAAACATAAAATGATGAATTTATTTTTATTTTAAATATGTCCTTGTAAATTGGTTGTTTTATTAGGAAAAATTATTATAATGCAAAGAGCATAAAACGCAAGACGCAAGAGCAATAGTGGATACGAAGCAAAAAGAGGTATGGAAATTCTGCAACAAATTCGGTTATGTGGATCCCACTTTGGAGAAATACCTTAAAAGGTCACATAATGATAATTATAAGCAGGTAACTATTTTCAATCTTCGTCAAAAGATTTATTGAGACAGTTTTAATCACAGCGTTCCGAATTGTCATGAAGTTTTATGAGTAGGCATACATTTAAAAAATCTTATGTAATTAACATGTTCAATTTCCGATATCTTTACATATCAATAACAGCCTTACATGTTTATTACACTAGCAGAACTGTTTTCAAGGATATTAGGAAACCTTTGATCAATATAGTGCCATAATATAAAAAGAGAACTGTGGTCCAAAATACAGAATTGTCTCGAAAATGAAAGTCAAGGCCTAAATGAAATGCAATGATTAAAACTTTAATTGAAATGATGTTACAAGATCTTTTGTTATGGAACAGGAAAATTTATGATTATAATTGTTGATTTCAAATGTTTTGGAGATATTTGAACATGTTGTTAACCATTCAATACATCTCGACTTGGTTTACAGAAAATATCTGAGTCATCTTTATAGCCCTTTACTACCAGCACTTCTTTGCTGAAAATATGATTGCTATTCCGATAAGAGAATTCTACAAGGGGTGTAACTACCATTTAGAACATGTTAGAACATGCTAATAAAAAGCTGCATCAATAGACATGGCAGACAATAAAAATACGCAATTTGTCGTTTTACGTTTTTATCAAGACAAATAATTAATAGTATTGTTACTTAACATTCTACAGTGCAACGATATCTTTAATATGTTGACTCTGTAACTGAACTTTCATTTCAATAACACAATAAAATATTAAGCCAATAATCAATACTACTGCTAGTATCAACACTTTCGTCTCCACACACAAGAAGTAACTATATCCGAAAGCAATTGCACATCCGGTTGCGTAGAACATCCGGTACGACGCAAAAGCTGCTTCCTGTTTATGCATGAAGATAATTCCAAATAATGCTGTAAAATATAAAACAGACGATTAACTACAGGAAAATTATAATCAAGATTGGTTAATTAATTTAATTACAAGCATATTATTTGCGTCTCGCAATGTATTCTGGAACACATTATCGTACATAATTCAACAAGTATGTTTAACCCGCCCCGTGTTGCATACTGCTGTTATCAAGTCAGGACTAGTGATCATAAAATAAACCTCTAGAAGAAGACTTCTAGAGAACCATTTAATTTAAAACTTTTTTATTTCTGCTAGTTGAGATGTAGTGCAGTTTTGGACATTTAGTCTTTATCATTTTTCATATAAACTAAAAGATAAAAAACTGCTATTATCTAAAAGGAGGAAAAAGAATATGGGCTCAAATGCCTATATAACACTTCTAAGATTTTTAATCTATGAAATGATTCATGTTATAAAAATAACCTCTAATAAAGAATTAAGACTTATTTCTATGTTTTAACAGCTAAATCCATTTATTGTAATAAACCAGTCAAAGTTAATCTACCAAATATATATATATATATAATATTTGAGCAATATATGCTAAGTTGATTCGATAGTGTAGCAGTTTAAGCTTGCTATTAACACTTACTGTACGTTTGCGTCTGCCAAATAGCATCACATAGACCCAGACATGCAGCAACTACGTAAAAGTTAGGCACATCAACTGGTGAAGGTTTCCATAGCCATAACACTATCAAAAGACCAACATTGAATGTAGCGCCAGCGCTAATAAATGCAAATCTTTTGATGTGGCGGCTCGCTATACAACCAATCAGAATACAGCTTACTGAACTAACAGCCCCAAAACACATCATTATCGGGCCAATGTTGGTAACACCCAAGGTGCAGGAAATGTACGCCTTAAACATAAAATAAAATGTATTTTATTACACTATTTCGAATCAAACGTCACATCCCCTTTTCTTTGTATACTTTACAAAGCCAGTGTAGAATACCCATGTTAAAGATCTAAGTGCATAATTCAAATAGACATGACAAATATTAACAAAAACTAAAAGATAAAACGAAAACAAAAGAACAGAGGCTTGAAATCAACGAACTCCTTTACAAAACAGGATTGGGATTAAGTGCTCCGGAAGGGAAAAAATTCCCTGTCCTGCGCGCAACACAGTCATCAACAATTTAACTAAATTAAAAGAATGAAAAGAAAGAATCAAACAACATTCAAGGGAAAGACATAAAATTTTAAATATAAAACCACTGGCTAGGATTTCTCCGGTTCCTACAAGGCTCGTGAGAAAACGGAAATCGTACTATCAATATTTAACACAAAGATCATTGCCTTGCATAGAAGCGCGAGTGTTAAATTGGCTCAACGACAATCCAAGTTCCCTGCTAACCTCCATAGGGTTAAAATATCCGATTGACAATGTGTGCTGACACTATGTACTCAACAAAATATGAAAGAGGAAAAGTGGTATGATTGTCTAAGAGAGAGCCATAAAAAGTGATAATTATAAACGTCTACCAGATTATCTTAAGGTAATTAATTGGACAAAGATCTACCTTGGGGAAAGTGTAAGAGGTCTCAAAATTAAATGGGATGACATTCAGATGTAACATTGTACTTTAAGATAGAAACCTACCAACAGGTTTAATATTTATTGTTTTACTACTACCACTGATGTATCTGAAATCAGTTAATTAGTTATAAGAATCAATTAAATTTAGCTTTTTATAGCGTATATCTTTTCTAACGAAGATTGCATGATTTTTAGAGCTACAGTTAAACATTGTAAAATAATAATTAAAATCTATCTAATTGGGACTTATACTAGCGATGTTTCCTACTGAAAAAAAGATTTTATAATTAATGAAGGCAAAACAAAAATTGAACGATATCAATACTTTATAAGTATTGAATATTAGAATGCTGAATAGTCAGCTGATAGTAAACCAACGGAATACTGCCTCTTGAGTGAGTGTTACCCACGGAATTCCGGATGGTTGACTACTAAGCGGGTACTGCCCACGAAGTCAAGACTATGTAGCTAGTATTACCCATGGAATGCTGACTACTAATTTGGTATTACACAACTGAAAGTTTACAAGCATCAACATCGACACTAATTATATAGAGTTAAAAAGATGCTGTGATGACGTAAACGTGTAAACCGGATTTTTAAATTTGAATGGCCCTTATTCGTCTACAATATACTTGTAATTAGATATCATACAAAAATATTTTCAATCTCCTGACATCTTAGATTCATAATTATTTTTATGCATTGAACAGTTCAATTTTTATTTTAATTAACTAAAACCGAGATGAATCCATTCCACACTTCACCCAGCCTGGAAGTTTCACTTCCGGATGGACAAGAAATAACCGCAGCATCATTTCAATAAAAAATAGAAATAAATTACAATATAGGATGCAAGCGTGATGTGGACAGTAACTGTAAATTTAATGAAAAAAGAGCTTTGATTTTATATTGAAACACGACAGCTAGCCCGCCAAGGACACCACACCAGACAACAATATCACCCAATTAAATCCCCGGTAATGGCTCCAGGCAAATTCATTTAGTGTCCGTTGACCCATCATAGGAGTTGTATAACAGATACTTATTACTTAGGGAACAGTACAGCGTAATGGTGTCTAGTAATATAATAAATTGAAGAGTGTCATCGGATTAATGGAGGTGGGAAAAGATGCTACTAATCAGAACTTGACAATAACTATAAACGATGTTAATGGAAAGATCGCCGACGCATGCTGATTACAGAAATTGGTGTTAACAGCAATATAAGATGGTCAGGACGGGCAATAAGTAGAAATTTTATTAAAAGGCCTTCACAATTATGCGAATCAAGAAGCTTTCTAATCTTCTGAGGACACTTTGTATCTGAGATGGAAATAATTAATTACCATATTCTAAAAGTTTTCTGTTTGTGTTTTATTGTGGTGATTCTGCATGAAAATACTTTTCCATTTTCATATAAATTAGGAAGTTATTAGTCAAGTGTTTTTAATATTGTTTATACGTCTTTAGCTTTAAAGGATCTTTTATTAAATTGACCAACCTATCATGTATAGCGAGATTAATTGACTAATTATTTAGATGTGAACCATATATTCTCTTTAAGAGGACCTTTACTTTACTCAAATGGCTTCAAAAATTATATTTTAGTAAAATGGCAAAAATGGCAAAAAAAAATGCTGCACGTAATAAGAACCTCAGTTTCCTGTAACAAACATTTCACTAACTTCCTCTTTTTTCGAAAAAAGTCTTTAACTTGCAGAAGTGTGACTTTCTTCAAACACATAACCCATTATGACCCAAGGCAAAGCTTTCTGAACACCGCCCCAACGCTTCAACTCAACTATTCGCACCAGAACTCCCCCTTATTTTTTGTAGGGTTCGTGTTACTCCAGCTTTAGTTTTCAGTTAGTGTTGTGTGTTCTATGTTTGTCTTTCGTTTGGTTTTGTTGGTCACGGTCTTGTCTGTTTTCTGACTTTTGATGTGCTATATGTTAATTTAAAAAAAATAACCTCTCATCAGTAGCATCCTACCAAAACCAAAAAATTCCGAGATCAAATCATAGTGAAAGAACTTAAATCTAAACAAATGGAAATAATACTCCAAATTGAGGACAACTACTAGGTACGTACGTTTTTGAAGCCTTTACGTCTTTTCAGTGGTTTAGAATTTAAACAAATTGAATAAATTTCTTGAAAGCACTTTTGATTAATTTCAACTGCGATGGTGAATACCCTTGGGGACCCATGTTCCAACCGCAAAAGCATAGACTTAGTGGTTTCAAAATCCAAGTTTACAAATGATGAATGAATAAAGCGAATATGATATTTTCTAGGAGTAACCTCATATCCAATCAAATCGAAATCGGATGCCGAATCTGCTGATAGGACTACTAGGTGCATTTCGTTTCGAGGATTTTCCGAATTTTCAGTTCTTTAGAATTTAAACAAATATTTGATAAATTTCATGTTTGACAACTGAGCTTACCCTTGTTGAATAAATAAGGTGAATTTTGCTAAATCATAGGTTTTATAATCAATTGTAAAACTGTGGGGGGAGTAATAGTAAAATACCATTGTCACAATTTATTGACAACTTATTTTGGCTATTTTGCATAGCTTAGTGGTTCCTCTGGTATTAATATTATTATATGATCATCAGAAAATGATAAGCTTCCAGTATTAAAAGAAACTTGTGAGGAGTATTTCTGCTAAAATTGGGTGTTTCATTAATTAGTAAAATATAAAGACAGTGGGATTCAATGAGTGAACTTGACAGACAGCTTGAGACAAAAAGGGCGTTTTAATACAGTTATTATCTTTAAAAGTTTTAGTCGTTCTTTTGCTTTAAAAGGCTTTATTTGCATTTTCTGTCAACCTTATGCAGACCTATTTATACTGTAAAAAATATCTTCGTGTGAATGTTTATTTATTTTAGAGTTCATCGGAGTAATTCCTCTGTAGTTGCAGTACAGATTTTTATCGTCTGATTTGTGAGCTGAAAGAATATTTGATAAACTTCAGGAAACAAGATAATTTCCCAGCATCAAGATAAAATTGAATAATTTACGTGATTTCATGGATACATGCTACTGTATTCATAAGACTTTCTCGTTTTGATTTAAAAAAATATTATTTCAACTTCATTACCTGTAATAGAACAATCTGATCTGTAACTTTTTGTTCATTTTTTTAATTCTCAAGATAATTCTGTAACTTTTTTTTTATTTTAAAGAACAGTTGCCCTTTTTGAAAATTTTATACGTTTTCTTCGAAAATGGTAAAAATGTATTATTTTCTTCTTGATTATTTTAAGGTTCTTTGATATTAAATTTTCATTATCTTACCATGAATAATATACATATATGATTAAAAGAATAAGTATGTTTTTGACAATTTTTCTTCTTCTATTTTTTTCATTGTTTAACAAGTAAAATTTTAAATAACGTTAAATAAAAAAAATTAGTTGGTTAAAAACAAGCCAGTGTAATCTCAAAAGTGATGTAAATTATGTCATAATAACAATTGAAAACAGGTCTAAGGAATTCGGATGTATTGAGAGATGTAACCAATTATAGCATAAAAACTGTATTTTCTTCTTTTATTCATTCATATTCATATGCCATCGTCTTGAATGGCCATTCATTTGAAACTGTACATTCAGCAACATTTAATTAATTAAGCAATGCCATATATTTTCCTATTAATTTTTGTATATACCTAATAATATCTACAGTGTAAAAAAGTAAAGCCATTATCTTCTCTCATTCTAAAACCATGTTGCTGTTGTTTTGAAGATTGATCCAAATAACATGAATAATGTTGTTTGATTATGTGAAATATTCCTGCCTGGTATATGTTTTGAAGTATTATGAGTCAGATATTAATTGGCTCAAGAGATGTATTTCTCTGCTTGTTATTTGATGTACGTATTAAGCATCTCCTCTGACAAATGTTTAAGCTTATTTTGTTGTTTTTGATTATTGATGCCACAGACAGCAGATGTATTTTAGTTTGAACGACCTTGATATCACATTTTGCCAAAGATTTTTGTTATATATTGGCTTTAATTATTCCACTTTTGAATACTTTTAACATGGAGGTATAATACCAGTTGCTTTTACTCGTGAAACGGCGGTTGTTGTTGAACTATGCGAACATTTTAGATTAGGGTCCTCGTTGCAGACGGCAATCAATAGGTTTAATATGTTATATACAGCCAATTTAAATGATCGATCTCTGCATGTTTTATAATCTAAACACTGGTAGAAAAACTGAGAATCTTTTTTGCTTCATACTTTTCTCAAAAATAAAAGATTTCTTATATAGTGCACCTTATCACTACGTTTAAACGCGAAATTTATATATTCTAGGGTCTGACACAGTTTTGTCACGTGTGCAATTAGAGCCGTGAAAGGCAAGGCATAGGTACGCCGATTCCGACGTCGGCGGCTGCGTCAGCAATTGTAAATTTAATTGTTTATTTTACGTCAGTTTTGACATGATCCCTTCACATTGAGTCATTACTATTTTGTTTGTAGTTGAATTTTTATTCATACATCTCATTTCAAAGGAGATATCAAAGTCCAGGTGAGTCAGGCATGGTCCATTGACTTTGAAAATATCATGGTTAAGTTTGTTATTAGGTCATTTTTAATAGAATCGGTTATAATTGATCTATGATATTTGGTATACAAATAATATGCTTCTTAATTCTATGGATTTACTAAATTCTCAGCCCTCTGTCATGTTGGAGTGACTGAAATTTTATTTACCATGTTTAGTGGTCCGAGGTCCTTGATATCTAACATACTGTGAATTGTTTTGCGGTACAACCGATACCTGTATCCAATCATTGTCCTAACCTCACCGTGACAATAGATGAGCTCAACAATACATGGCTAATCACGTTAATTATACGGAATTGAGTGTGGTTAACTTTTAATTGCAATAGCCTCTTGATATTTGGCCTCCATTTGCGTCTCTGATAAGCAAACTAAAACCTAAAACATTTCTAGGTACATGAATGCCCTCTCAGTCAGGCTCAAGTGACCACTCAAGGTTTAGTCATCACGACTACATGTATTGCCTATTTTTCAGTGGTCTAGCGGTGTTCTTGGTATGTATATGCGGCTTTATGAGCATGGGCCAATCTAACAATCGATATCCTTCAAGAAGCTTTAGAAGCAGGCGAGACGTATACTCATTAACATTTTATTTGTAACTAACTTTAAGGAATATGCAAAATATGTATTTGGTAGAATGAAAGATAAACATTGAAAAATGTTTATTTCCGTAATTTTGTTATGTGTTTCTTAAAGAATATGAAAGTTTGTCAAGGGCGGTCGGTGTATAGAAATATGTCCTAATCTCCTAAAGGAACGCCGGTTGGCCGAGCGGAATGTATAAATTCTCAACCAACGTCATTCGGAGGTGACGTTAAAGGTCGGTCACATGTTGGGAGAATGCCATCCTTTCAGCAAGTTAAATTTTCTTTGCAACTGGTCATTGATGGCCGTTTGCTTAGGCTAAATTTACCGCCCTTGCCAAAACAGTCTCGATTTGGCTTCCTGTGGCTAGAAATTCCCTGTTCCTGACCTTGAGTCCACTTCATTTTTTATGATATATTGTCTGATTACTTGTTCTCGTCCTGAATATGCATAAACAGTGTGCCGCTGGACGTTAAACATCAATCAATCAATCGACGAATGCCTGTTTCTGTATTCGTTAATGCAGACGAGAAACTTACTAATGCAATATTTTAAAATTAAATCGAAAGCACTTACTTTTGCACGTGCATAAATATATTATTGATATCTCTGACTTTTCACTGCAACCATGTGTTAACTTTTACAGTACATACCTTTGTGAAATCACTGAACATAAAGCCTTGTTCCAAGCCAACGAAAACAACTATCACCAGTAACAGCAGACATTTGGTATCTTTGAACATTTTAATTGTTGCTAGGAATGTTTCTTTGGACGACAACACACCATCTCTGCATTTCAGTTTGGAGGAGGTTTTATGCTGGTCAAATAATGAAATAAGGATGACTATCCCCATCATACCACACCCAAGATAAATACAAAGCAACATAATCTTCGTTTTCGAACTGATGGCTGTCATTGAATTTTGTGAAAAATAAAGACCATGATTTAATTCATCATCTCCAGTGAGACAGTATGACGATCCACATGTCCAGTTTGTTGATATATTTTGATATGTGTAAATTTCTTGCAAAGTTTCATTTTTATTTAACACAAGCGTTGTTATGAGGTTGCCCCATATATTACTAGTTCTGTATAGTCCACAAAATATACCCATCATTTTGTTGATAATAACGTCCTGCTCTTCGGCATGAATATGTTCGGAATATGCTAAGGATATGGAAGTTATCGATGTTGCCTGAGCGCTCCATAGAGGTCCAGCTAACAGTCCCAAAATGGCTCCCAATGGCACCAGCATGTAATGTTCTGGATGAAAGTTTCCTGCAAAATAACCCGTGCAAAGAACAAATGCAACAATCATAGTCCATTTAATAGTTATTTTTCCAATTATCCACGGTGCTAACAGACACGAAATTATCGTGGTTATATAAATACTACTAAGGGAGGTCACTCCCACACCACCTTCCCAGTTAATAGTACTTTGTAGTCCTTGAATTGAAACAAATGCTGTAAAAACAAACATAAAGGCTAATCCTAGAACTATAACATTCTTATAAGCTTTTGTTTTGGTCATTTCATGAACGGCTCTCATCGTGTCTGGATCATGTGAAAGAGCATGATAGTTGGACAATGTATAGGAATGGATAGTGCTCCGTCTTCTGGTCTTGTCGTACTCTATCCCACTGACATGGGGTATTACTGTATGGTGCACGTGGTGACTTGGCGCAGATGCAGACTTACATAAAACATGCACCTTCTCATTTGACGTATTATGTATATCATCCATTTTGATCAGCTGACCACTACATATAAACCATTAAATTGTCAACTTTGTTACTCATTACTGATTGCTGTATAAAACACTGCTGGTTTTTCATATGGAACTAATTATCAAACATTGCTAACAAGACGTTCATTTGGCACAAATTGGTACTTTGCTTCTCTTCCGAACTAACACACTTATAACATCTTCAATTATTCGTTAGTAGCTCTAAAATCAAAACAGACTAGATATAAAATATGACTAATATTGCTTCCGTTTCTGTACTTTAATTTGTCATTATTTCTCACATTAACCACGTGTTTTTATTTCTAATATAATAACATATTGTTCACCACTGAAGATATTAATTACGGTTTTGAGACTACTTGTACATTGATTACTCCAATCACTTTCCGATGTAATCACGAATAAAAGTGTTTTTGAAGGTTATTTTCTGCAATTCAGGGTTTCTTTATCAGATACATTCATCACTGCTAAGGAAACTAATCATGGTTCCTTAAAATCATTTCAAAATTGTGCAAGCTTTCCCCCACTAAAACAACTATGTTTCTAACACTTTAACACAACGCAATGTTTGTGTCCACGCGGGAATAAGTGGTATTTTGCATTCAGCACGTGTCGTCTGCTGATGAGATTAAATTCTATCATCTTTCAATCTTTCAAATTTGTCATGACTTAAACTGGTGTCTTGTAATCCAAAGTAAATTCCAATGCTGTTTCAACGATAACATTTCCGGTACAATCGATTTTCTGTCCAGAGATATTTCATGTTAAAAACAGCAGATAATCAAAATAATTATTGTACTTGGAAAACAACTGTTGATTCAGTCGTGTTTTATCTCCATCATTCTACAAAAAATGGATTATTAAATTACTCTTCAGATAATCAGGTGTTAGACAATCATATATTTTGTACGATTCTGTAGAGCATAGTAAAGATTACTCATTGATAATATTTTATGTAAACTTTCTTGTTTCGTATGTTTATAACTTTAATCTTGTTCAAATAAATTTTCTTCATTTTTTCTAATTTCCAGAACTCTAAAAATATTACATAACCCTTCATCATCAAACGTGCAACAATGCAAATTGACGATTGTTAAACTAAATATATCTTCGTTTGATAGAACGTGGTTCAAACTTATATAATAATTTTAGTGCAATTATTTTTTGGTGTGTTATTGCAATAAAATTCATATCTTGATTTGCCTCGAACAAAGTAACTTCTTACAATAATTTGTGTATTCTCTATTCAAACATGCAGTATAGTAGCTCATGTTATGGTAACTAGAGCTGTGGGTTTTGGTGGTAACGGACCTGTTAAATTTCTGACCTGTTAATGATCGCTAGCGTAACGTTTTACTCGCTCGTCTTTGTTTCATTATTATTTTTATTCGTTTTTATTAGTTTTATTCCAGTAGTATATGCATGGGTGCTTTTTATGATTCCAAAATGTAACATATTTCCAAAGACTGGTGATTTTTAATAATGGAATCATAAACGTGATTTCAAAATATCTAAATCTAGCTTCGAACAATTCAACCATGTTATTATTATTAATCTGATCTATCTAACATACTGTGCATCTTTAATGCACGCATTTAATTACTAGTATATTTATTGTTAATTGTATCATTACGTGAACGTGTTTTTATACATATAGGTTTGCTCAAAAAGCACTATATCTTTATAAAGTCAGAGCCCGCACTCTAACTTAATGTACAATAAACAATAAAAAGTACATCTCTCCCTTTATTTCATTGGATTAAATTTATGTTTCCTATATTCGTGAAAAATATACAGTTGGCAAAATTTATCAGAAGTTATAAATATTAGTTTTACCAGTTGAATCTGAGAATATTCTATCTATTCACTAACATCAGTCGCTTTGTTTTTCAAATATATGCAAAAAAGTTTGAATCCACAGCTTATATATTGTCTTTACAAATAATTAAAAACCAAATATTACTGCGGGTAAAGCGTTTTTCTGGATTTACTTTCATCAGAGACGCTAATGGCCAAAAAGGAAGATCATAGACTAAATAAAATAAACAACACATGATGTTAAGTAATATAAAGATAACACTCAGTGAATTTTACAATTTACAATATAGGAAAGATGTCAACTGTATCTGTCCAACATACATTCTAGTACCCAAAAATAATTAAAAGCAAGGGAAGTTTTTTATGACTTCCACACAGTCATTTGAAATTACTTTTAAAAATTAACTAACAAGAAGCTTCATGTCCTAAAACTAAAAACATTTGGTAAACAAAATCAAATAAGATACCAAATCTTCATCAATTTTCTCGATAGATACCTAAGATCTATATCTACGTTCTACTAAGAGACCTAACTTTTCATATATACATTGTTTCCTCATGGGAATTACTTTAGTTATGTATATACTTTACAATCTATTAACCTAGATCACACATGAAAAATCAATGTAGACAAAGTAAAACGTGCCAAGATATAATTATTTATTTATATACAAGCTTGTAATCAAAGAAGATGGGCATCTCATCTAATTATTGTAATTGCTTGACAAAGTTGAAATATACCTGACACATCACTCAAAAGTTTCAGTTGATAACGAGCTAATTCGTTTTTAGATTTTGAACCTGTAAACATTTTTATTTAGAAATACTGATAGTTTAATGCCACTGTTGGACAATCACGGTGGTAAGCAACTCATTCAGTAGTCAGTTTGACTGGTAATTAATTGATTTTTACGTTGCCAAATTTATAGAACTTTCATAAACTTTTGACTATATCTAGATCTATTCTGATAGTTTCATGGTATTTTGTTTCCAAATCTTATTTTTGCTGTACAGTGTTCGTTTTTTTATTGATCTACTGAATTTATTCTGAAATGAATTTTAATTTTGGTTTTTTTTTTTCAACATTTCTGCAAATTTTAGTGACATTTGTCTCTCCAAATCATATAAAAAGACAAACAGTTTAAAAATATTTTTCTCGCGTTAAATGTATTTTCTAGCAAGATCGCCCATGAACAATCAATGTATTTGACTTAAGTTAAACATAACATATAAGATGTAATTATTCATTGATGTAATTGATAAAGATTGGCATATCTCCCAACTAATGAAATTACTTGAGAACTTACATTGCACTGAAAAGTAAAGTTAATATTGTAATATCGCTTGGTTAAAACTAAATTGACTTCAATTAGTAACATTTGCAGGTAAAGTGTTGCACATGTAACTTTGTAAAAGATTTATTTGCTTTTGAGAAAATTTACTTGTATTTTTTTCATTATAACTCAGTGGGGAATATTTCGTACCGTTTACCTGGATAGGTCTATTCTAAGGTCTGATCAAGATACCTAATCAAGCAAATCAAGCATAAAATCCACTTCAGTCGGTTGTTCGAGTAGACCGCATTTACGAGTGTGCCTTTTAACCTGTAATTAGCTGACTACCCTAAAAATGGTTAAACCTACAACTTAATTTTTTCGACGTTTCTTTAAAAATCACGTTTTATGGTAAGACGCAAAAATGTCCGGAAAGAATAAACTTTTGACGTCCAAGTTACGGACGTATGATGATTACGAATGCATTTTTGCTTAAGATTAGGTCGATTGTCGTGTTTTATGTATAGTTTCACAATTTGCATTTCGGGGCCTTTTACAGCT
>JAULBM010000008.1:25537-41229 GCA_032357055.1 Geukensia granosissima
CCCCTTTTCAGATCTGTCGTCCATCTACTTCCTGTTTGCCGAGCGGGCATCTGTGTCCACCAGGACACGTTTTACCTCTGTTGTGTGGCTGTTTCTTAATTTTGCTTTTTTTTTGTCTTTTTCAGTAAATCTATAAATAAATATGGCTTCACCTACACCTTCACAGAGTGATACAGTCACCACAGCTTCCACAACCTCAAACTCATCTGACAGCGAGATGGAGTCTGCCGGACCTAACACAAGATGTCCAATTTGTCACGAAACTTACACTATACCCAAAGTTCTGACCTGCTTCCATACATTCTGTCAGCCTTGTCTGGAAAAAACACAGGAAGTGGCCGATAAGATCACATGTCCTGAATGTCACCAAGACACGTACCTGGGAGGTCAAGGTCTAACTGGACTGTTACCAGATTATGCTGTGAGTAATCTTTTAGAAACAAACGCATTAGATACCAGTGCCTTACACTGCACAGGATGTAAAAGTAAAGACACAAATGCCGTAGCTCGTTGTTTCGATTGTGCAAACTTTCTCTGTGCAAATTGTGTGATGGCTCATCAGTTTATGCATTGTTTTGAAGGCCACCGTGTTGCTAGTTTAAGCGAGCTACAAGGAAATAAAGATGACAAGGCAGAAAAATCAATCTATTGTCCAAGACATAAAACAGATGTCCTGAAATTCTTCTGTAAGACATGTCAGCAACCGATCTGTAAAGAGTGTACTGTGTTTGATCACGGTCGTGGCCATGATTGTCAGTTTATTATGGATATTGGAGAAAAACAGCTAGAGATGATGCAGCACATGGACAGTGATGCCAAGTTGAAGGTGAATGAATTACGAATGTCTGCTAAAGGAATTGAGCATTTGTCTAGTCGATTACAAGTTCAGTATCATAAAGCACAGAATGATATCAATGATACATACAATTTTTACCGAGCCATGTTAGAGGAGAGAAAGCAAGAGTCGCTAAAAGAGTTAGATCAAGCTTACAATACCAAGCAAGTAGCAATCAGTGGCCTTGCTCAGAAAATTCAGGAGAATATTGATCGTTTGTATTTAGGTTGTGAATTCTTGGAGAAGATATTAAAGTATGCAAGTGTTACCGAGGCACTGCTGTTCAAAAATCTTGTTGAGCAACGATTTCACAACATGTTTAATTACTGTCCAGATGTCAACAATCAGTCATACATTGACATTGAGTTTGTGTCAAATTTCCAGGCCATCACAGCTGGTGTACGTAACACCTTCGGATATATCAGAGAAGGAAATGATGAGATCACTGGTCAGAAACCACAACAACCAATCGCTAGACCTAATGGGCTCGTATCCACATCACCTCCGCTTACAAATGGTCACAACATCTTTGAAGCTCCACCACTTACAAAGGAGTTTGGATCTCAGAACAGCTTGGTATTTCCAGCCAACGATACTAACATGTATGAGAAATGGTCAAACGGTCTTGACATTTTCCAGAATGGAATTGATGTTTTCTCAACCAGTGCTGATCCTCTGTTCGATTTGACAACCAAATTGAATTTAAGTGGACTTTATCCACCGAAATCACAGATCAAACGTCAAAAGATGATCTATCACTGTAAATTTGGAGAATTTGGTGTGATGGAAGGTCAGTTTACTGAGCCAAGTGGTGTTGCTGTCAATGCTCAGAATGACATCATTGTAGCAGACACAAACAACCACAGGATACAGATCTTTGACAAAGAAGGCCGTTTTAAATTTCAGTTTGGAGAATGTGGAAAAAGAGATGGACAATTGTTGTATCCAAACCGTGTATCAGTTGTGAAGTCGTCAGGCGACATCATTGTTACAGAACGTAGTCCTACACACCAGATACAGATATATAATCAATATGGACAGTTTGTACGTAAGTTTGGAGCTAACATTTTACAACATCCCAGAGGTGTTACTGTCGATAACAAAGGTAGAATCATCATCGTGGAATGTAAAGTCATGAGAGTAATTATTTTCGACCAGTTCGGAAATGTCATCCATAAGTTTGGATGTTCCAAGCATCTAGAGTTTCCAAATGGTGTCGTCGTTAATGACAAGGAGGAAATCTTTATCAGTGACAACCGTGCTCACTGCGTCAAAGTTTTTAACTATCAAGGAGCTTATCTTCGTCAAGTTGGTGGAGAAGGTGTGACAAATTACCCAATAGGCGTGGGAATCAACAGTGCAGGAGAAATTCTTGTTGCTGACAACCATAACAACTTCAATCTTACAATTTTCACACAAGATGGACAGATAATCAATGCTTTGGAGAGTAAAGTGAAACATGCCCAATGCTTTGATGTTTCCTTGATGGATGATGGTTCTGTGGTTCTGGCAAGTAAAGACTACCGGTTATACATCTACAGGTACGCCCAGATCCCCGGACTTGGTATTTAGTTCACTGATAGATATCATTGGTAACGAATAGGTCATGGACTTGAAAATTATCGTTAGAAGACCACATATGAACAGTGATTGTTTATAAGAGTGTTACATAAAAGTTGAAAGAGAAAGTCAGATCCAATGCTTTTTTAAGATCTGGTATAAATTGAAATCAGGAATTGCATTATTGTTACCATAGCAACTATATAAGCAAAAGTAACAATGTAACTAATTATTACTCGCCAATTATAAACTAGTCTTAATCATTCAAAATTTTTTGTCCAAGTTTAAAGATGATTGCCATATTAGTGTTGATCAAGTCACATATGTTTTAAAGCATATCAAATGCATGATGATTTTGTACAAATTTGCCAAAGTGGCTGTTTTTTTTTTTGTATTGCATGTGTTTTTTACTGTTAACGATGATCAGTATTGGGTTTAAGCCTCGATGATCAAACTGTTTGTCATAAAAATTAAAACCATATTATTTTATAGGTGACAGATTGTGACTAAGTCATTCTCATGTCGATTGGAAATTGACTTGAGTCAATTTATTGTGATAGCCTGTTTTTGTTGTGGCATTTGTCAAATTTAATTTTGCTGGCTTTTTGTAAGTTTAACAAATCAGATTATTGCATGGTGTTGATATTTTGTGTTATTATTTTTGGTTAATATAGTTATTATTTTTCCTTAGTTACTTGTTGATAAGATATTACAGGTTTATATAGATATTTATGTTCGTAGATTATTTACATGTTCTTTCAAAGTAGGAGTTACTTCCCCTTTGAAACTACCTCATACTGATCAAACAATAATTCTGCAATACATACACATTTTCTTGGTTAACGAAGGAAAAACAGAAGAAATTTGACATCAAAATTAATATGCAAATAAAACAGATAAATAATTAAGAAAATTTAACATCCATCTCAATAATATGTTCGATTATAATAGAAGAATTTTCACTTCGTAGGATCTGAAAGTCAGAAATTGTTAATATACAGTGTTCTTTATTTACTTCATGTTTAAGTTTTTGATTGAGTTGTAAGTTGGACTGCCACAATTTATTTTATTGTGAATGTTATTTGACATTTTTAAAAGCTTTAAACTTGTAATTTTGTGCAATGACCTTTTTCATAACATGTTCATAGTTAACCTTGAACAGGCGTTACATCTGTTTTTGTGAAACAATATTTTTTCTTTACCAGAAAAGTTAATATGTACGGTCAAAAGGGTTCTATGATAACTTTGAAGGCATAATCCCTGAAGATGGAAGATTTATCAAGACAAAGGAGATATCAGCAGTATTGGTTATCTGACAGGCATTAATTTGTATATTCGTTTTAGTCTTTTTTTGTACCAATTTTGATAATTTTCTAAGAAAGTTTCAGCTAATTTTTATGTGTAAGATAACTATAATGAAGATTTGTATAAATTCGTGTTTTTACTTGCTTGATACAGCAGGGAAAACCATGGATGCCATATATATATATTCAGTTGTTGTCATTAAAAAAAAAAACAAAAAAAATAATAAAAAAATGTAAGCTTTGTGCTATGTGTCAGATTTTGATCATGTTACATCAATAGGATTTAATTCTGGTCTGGAGCAAAAAAATATTTGTAACATGTTCAAAACTGAAACGTGGGAATTTTCCTTAAAAAAAGGCTTTGAATAAAATATAAGCGAAAATGACAGGGGAGATTACTTGAATTTAAACTGGGAACTTTTGGTATATGGGAGACAACTGAAGGAAAATTCCCATGTTCTGTTGTTGCTCATATTAAATTGTGTTCAGGGTGCAAAATATTTTTCTACAAATATGCTGTTATTGTTGACTTGGGGGTTGTGTTAAACCTAGTTACTATATACCATGGTGTCTTCCATATATATCATCATATCTCCAATAAATCAGTTGTAGATATGAAGATATATTAATGTAGAATTGTGCTGACAAGTGGAAACTTGACAGAACAATGAACACACCAGAATTAAAGTACAGGCCTTAATTTTTACAACGGAATTTTTTTGTCAAAAGTGGATACATTCTGCTGTTGTTATTTTCTTCGTTATAATGGTTAAATTGTATAATAGACCTGTTTAGATTGTGCTATTTTGACAAGTTGTCTGGTTTCCTGTTCTTTGACAGGACCAGTCTAAGTTGTTTATTATTTTTGTTATTGAACCAGTGACAACTGAGCATTTTTGCAAATCTCCTGGTGCTCAAAGCATCCATCATCCCATTTTAATTTGTTATTTCATTCTTTGTGAATGAATTCATTTTATTCTATTTTCTTGTTGTAATGAACGAATAAGTTGACAAAAAAATTATTCAAATAAAATAAAAAAATATCAAATCAGCATTTCATCCATTATACTAAAAGAAAATGTTATGGTTTAAAAGAAAAGAAATTAAGGGGATAAAAGTTGGTCTAGGATGCCTTTTGTTTGAATTTAACAGGAAAATTGATAATATAGACAAATTATGATACTCCAGCAGATAATGAACAGGTTCTTTAGTTTCTTCAAAATTAATTACTTTTTAGTAGTCAATGATTAAGTCTGGTGTTGGCATCAGTCAGCTGTCGAAGTTGAGAGTACAAATCTTCAATGATTTTAAATTCTAAGCATTATAGCCTTGCAAAAATCTGCAGAGAAAACAATATTAAGATCAAGTAAATTATGGCTGTTCGAAGCCTCCTTTGCATTGTACTGTACAGTAATATTTACTAGTCCCTGCAAGTCCCAAAATCTGAAATATGTTAACTTTTTTAATTGCATGAATCTTTTCTTCGATAAAATTGTGCAATGAAATAAAATCATTTTTCCAAAAACAAATTTAGACATTGACATTCCCACGTAGGTCATCGTTAGGCGCTCATCAAATCGACCAATAAAGTGAGGTTAGGCTCACAAGAGATTTATATGAATTAATTGCCTCAATTTTTATTTTTGTTGTTATAATTTATTTTGCCCGTTGTTATCAAATGCTTTATTTATCATTGTAAGTAACTAGTTAGTTGTTAATATATGATGAATTCCATGTACTCTTTCTATGAGAAAAGATGTCTCAGAGTTATTTAAGTAATCTTTATCTGGTACCCTGCTATAGTAATAATGCAGGGATACAGTTACTTCCTGGATGTGGCAACATTAATACCCAATGGGGAAAAGTACAATTTGTAATGGGAACCAGAAATGTTTTATTAATGTATACTTGGATTCTCTCTGTGAATTTGTATTTGACCTTTTATATGCAGGGAAAAAAAATAAGAGATACTTGTGGAGAAGTTTCATCTTTCCATATGAAGTGGGAATTTGATAATTTAACATTAATGGGACTCAATAAAATTTCAAGATTGATTTAAGTTTATGACAGGAAATTTTTACAAGTATCTCTGGAATAATTCAGTTCAGATTTTGAGCTAGTCATGAAATGGGAAATGCCTCCTGTAAAGAGAACATGACTTGATTGTCCAAGTTACACATGTACAATAGATATGTGCCATTATATATGTTTGGTTTGTTGAATTTTGTTTATTTATTATTTTGGAGTGTTGGTGAAAGGTCCACTTTCTTGTCTTCATGTCATTGCTGTTGTTATACATTATTGTAGTATAGACCATTGTATATATGTTATCTTAGTTGTCCCATTGATAGTCTCCCCTGTATAGTTTTTCAATTTTTTGAATTTGTATATTCAGAGTAATTATTTTTCTGTTGGGTTTTTAATTTTTGAGGGAAATGGGTTTGTTGAAAGACCATAATCCTTGAAATTTGAATTATTTAAACTTGAATACTGACCAGTCTAAATAAGAATTTAAATAAGAATTGGAAGCATTAATTAATACCTTATAATAACTTTCAATCAGAACTTCATTGCTTTGATAAGATACAGGTGACTTGATGGGATAAGTAGGGTAAAGTTTGACTGTGATTGTGGAATAATGACCAGTATCGTTTTATTTTATTTTGTTATAACAAAAACAGAAATGATATATACCTTTAAGAAAAGCAATATTTGTGGAATTTTATTTTCGTTAGTCCCATATTAATACCCTTGGAGTAGGTACCCATTCCTAAAAATGTATTTTTTTGTGTTATGTAAAATCCACATCAAGTTTATGTATATTGTTGGAGAGTTTTGACTAACAGGGCTGAGATAATTAAGGTTGGTAACAGCTTAGGTCTGAACATCACTGTAAAGTTGTTAAAAACAATAGTAAAGAGTATTTCAGCCCAGTTTTAAATGTTGTAAAAGCTTGTTGATAATTCAAATTGGTGCATACTCGAGTTGAGTGTTAAATGTTTGATAAAAAAAGATAAAATATGACAAAAAATTGTTATTAAAACGATTTGTTAGTATTTTTTAGCAGTCCGAAGATTGTTTTCATTTGGAGTTTGAGTTTTTGCTTGGTATAATTATCATCGTGTGGGATATGCTTGATGTCACACTTTTTTTAACATACATTTGATCTGCTTCAATCATTTTTTTATTGCTGTTAACATAAGGGGCCTTCTTTGTTAAATCTTTTTTCAGACATTTTTCCATACTTGCCAAAACATAAAGCATCAGAATTGGAAAAATAAGATTTTTGTATGAGAAGAATGTCGTTTTATATACTTATATATTTAGGTAGATCGTGTGTCAGTGCTATTGTTGATGTTTATATGTTATTTGTGTTGTTTGCCTCATTCCAATACAAATCAGTTGCTAGGTAACATTTTATATTACTACACATTTTCTAACTAGTTACATTTTTGAGAACTAACTTTAGTGAACAGCATAGTGTAATAACATGGAATTGTAGTCTTGTTTACAAATTATTTTCTATTAAAAAATTTGATAAATGAGTAAATAATCTTTATGGATTTTGTAAAACATTTTTAGACATTATTTTTGAAAGTTAATTTTATAGGTCATGTAAGTTTACATTTTTATTAATATTAAAAGCCACATTTTAATTTTTTCTGAAAAAAAATCAATCTTCAGAGTTATTGTACATTTTGACCAAAATGTGGCTTAAAAAGGCAAATGTCAAAAATATTGGGTTTCTGAAGGTCTAAAAAAGTTCAATCTTTTTTTTTTACACTTTTTCCTTTGTTTGGCTTTACTGTTGTGTCAAATTAGAGAAAAACTTGCATGAAAATAAGAAGATATTTGTTAAGCTTAACTGGTCTATGGTAGAAGAACCATATTCTCACCAAGTTAGTTTTTGTAGCAGTAATTTGTTAATTCTTAATATGTTTAAAGCAATTGTTAAAAAAACAGAAAGTTATTGTTAGAAAGAAAATGGCAGAACTAGATAATCTAGTAAGGTTGTAACTGTTGGAAAGTCATATAACGATATCAAGAAGACAACACTTTGACAGTTCGTTATATTTGTTTGGTTTAAATGGCATAGAAAGTTTCCTGGTACAGTTATATGTTGTATTAGAAACTTGTGAATTCTGGAATTTTTGAAGGAATCTCTTTTTAAAACATTTCAACATTTAGATTTTCATAACATAGGCAATGCTTCATATGTTTGTGTTAGTTTTTTATTGAATTAGACAACTCCTACAATGGTTTCCCTTTTAGGGTTCACTCAGTGTTAAAAATCAACAACAAGAAAACCATCAATAAAAGTTGCAAAATAATATAAAGTCATTTCTGCTGAAAAAACAAACAGTGTTTACAAGGCTAACATCTACATAAAAACTTTGATGTTGGGAGACATGTCATCTAGCGGAGGTTAAGGAAGTTTAATTTCCAAACTTAAAAAAAAAATTAACACATTTGAAAGAAAAATCTGGTTTGGTAAAGTTTGTTTTAATGTCTCTGGTTTTTTGCTTTTTAGTGCATACCCATATATATAGTATCTTATATTATATTTTTTTTGTAATGAGTAAAATTTCTAGGAACATTGCCTGTGTTATGAGGTCAGCTATTATTGTTTTTGTTACTATGTATACTTTGTATTACCCACCATGTATTAATGCTAGTATAATTTTTATCTTGATCAACTTCTGTTGAGACAATACTCAAATTGTTGATTTCATCTTACTAACTGGTTCTTGTTTAACTGTTGTCTTCTGTTTTTGAAAATCTTCCATAATAACAAACTTGTATTTGACAATATGGGATTTGGAAAAGCCATTTGAACTGCAGCAAAGGCTTCAGATATCCACAGGCATGGAAATATATAAAATCTTATATATTTAACTTAATTGAAAACAGATGTATGTGTTAAAATTGAGAAGTCCTTGGCAAGCTCTTGGCTTAGTTAATATTTGTCAAATGATTGAAAAGTGTTCATCCATCAGATAAGATAAAGTGTTGATTATTGTTATTATCAGATAAGTGTTGATTTTAGTCAAATAGAAGACAACATTAAAATGACATCCTACAATCATCAAATAACATTTATATCATAACATCATCCTGTTGTTTAATGCAATGTTAAGTTTGGTATCCAGGTTTTTGATTATTTTTTTGTTACTTAGCATTTAGATTTTTGGTGTGTGTTATGTTGTGTTATAAATATATAAAAAAAATACCTAAAAGTCTTTATTGAATGATTGTTGACGCTGAAAATCCCACCATTCGTTGTCATAAATTGATCAAAACACTCTCTTGTAAATCTGACATACTACATTTATCATTGAAATAAGGAAGTGCTTACCCTTCTGGAGCACTTGATAAGCATCATCTTTACTTGATACAGATCTGTTAAGATATACGTCTACGTCATAATAAACACTAAGGGTTACTGTCATTTAATTTAAAAGTTTGGAATTAAAAGTTTCATGTTATCTGAAAGCAGTGCCACAAACCTGTGGCTAATAATAACATCACCGAAAATCTGTGCATTAATTTTGTTGTTAAGGATGTAACCTGGTTACCATGGTAATTTGTGCAGAGAAATTGATTTGTTTGAACCTGCATAAGTAGAGGTAAATTTGAATTTAAAAAGTAAAAAGGGACAATTTGATTGAATTAGTAGTAAATATGGGCATTTGTTTAAGATAATTTTTGGGGTTAGACCTTGTAAGCGAGTTCAGACAGGTCATCTCTGTATTTTAACTGGTCATATTTTATCCCTGTATTTTGGACTCAGGAGCTTAGCTGTGGAAACATTTTAATTTTTGCTTTGATTAGCTCAACCCATAGTGATAACCCCTCACCTTTGTTAAGTTTTATTTAATTTATTATTTACATGTTAATTTATTTATTTATTTAGTTTTATATAAACCCTGCCTAAAGTTTCAGTTTTATTCCTTAACAATGAAATTTTTGGTATGAAATGATTTTTGGTCTTAGAAATTTAATTTTATTGTAAGTTATTTTGTGTTGACTGTATAATAAGGTTAGTCAGGATTTAGTCTTAAATATCTTCATAAAGGTATGCAACTTAAGATGGTTTTGACCAGTTGAAACAGTTAAATGTCTTAGAACTTGAGAAGGGATTTAATAAAGGATTATAATACTGTATCCTGACTGACTGTTTGTGTATATGGACCTTGACAGAGAGAGATGAAGTTCCCTATGTATAGTCTTCAGTAGTAACACCTTACTTGACTGTCAACCACTGGTTCTGTTTTGGACATGATTCCATATTATACTTAAATGACTGTCAGGATCTTATATTACCCCTGTTCTATTGACATGTAAACATGTGTTTTCCTCGGTTCAAAAAAAGATTTGTTAAAATGTACACTTGAGATGTTCAAATTTGACTTATCAATAAATGGGGGTCAGTATAAGATCTGATTGTATTTAATTTTGGTCATCTTTATTTGGTAGTAAGATTGCTACTTTGGCCAGTATTGTAACCAAAATAAAAACATTAATCTTAGGTTGGTTAGCAATTTTAAAATCTTTATTTTGCCGTCCATCAATGTTTTTTTATGCCCTAATCATAGATGCAAGAAATAGTTGTGGATTTTTTTCAATCTATGCAACAGTTGTTTTCAGTTACCATAGCAACAGTTGTTAAAATTTACCAACAATTGTTGACTCTACTTATGTTAATTGTTTACCATCATCAACCAGAATCATGTCTTAGTTTAGTATTACTTACACAGCTTTGTAAAGCTGGCTTCATATGGCGACAATGATGATGTACAGATAATCACATTCCAGTGTCATACTAAAGGTGCTGCCATCTACTTTGTTTTGTCGTTATGTTGGCATTTGAATTTCAATACTATTTTCATGTACTTCTCCTGTGTTCAAATTGCAAACTTAATTAAACAGCCAGAAATTGACCCACAAAAAGCATTCAGTTTGCTGCATTTGTTTGTCAATAATTGACCAACTTTACCTCATGAAAGTAGTGATGGACTTCAAATTCAACATCCATTGATAGATTTTCATAAAATTGTTAAAAACATTTTGAAACTTTTATATTGATATAAATCAAAGTTAGAATAGAAATTTTAACTGTTGTGTATTGTTCATTATTGTGTAACAAATATTCTCTCACAGCCCTAACCTATTGTTGTCAGTTGTAAAAGATTAGTCTCTCTTTTCCAGGTCAAATTTTTCTTCTCTACAATAGAGTACTTTTTCATTACCACTAAACTTTAATTTCTGCCATCATTTTGCTAATATGTTAAGTTTAAAAGAAAAACATATTTTGATGATATCCGGAAGCTTTGGTTGGATAAAAGAAGGGGAATACAAATTCATCCAATAAGGTCCCAAATATGCATTATGTCAACCCTTCCCAGGATGCAATAGTATAGCTTTGTCAGGTGTGTTAACATTGATCTCTTTTTATATTACTTTGACAACAAAATGTACAATTTTTATCATCACACGTTTTGTTATGAGTGTAAAACAGAATGGTATTCAATAAAGTATTTTGTTTGCTTCACATGATAGTTCGAGTCTAATTGTGCCAGTGCCTAACTTGATGTTGAAACTGTACCTTCTTTATATGGTCTTTTGTGAAAAATAGAAAGAAATGTTTGAGGTACAGTTATTAGGATGATTTTACAGATATTCCGGATATTATAACTATATTTGAGTATTTTGTTAAGAAGTCAATGTCAGGTGAAGAGTAGTCAAGATATCTTTATTACCCATAGTGCATAGTTCAAAGAGAAAAGACAAATTTGACACAAAGCAAAAGACCAAACGAAAACAAAAGGAACGAAGGCTTGGAATCCATGAATTCCTTTACAAAACAAGATTGGGAAGGTTAAGCATCCCCTGCCTTGGGCAGACACCAGTCATGGAATCCTTAAACTCTAATCTGGGTAATTGTCTTATGGACTTTATGATTTGTGGACAAATCTAATTTCCTCGTTTCTTTTCTTATTTTCTGAAAAGGATCAAGATTATTTCGGGAGCACCTGTTTTCATAAATTTCATATCGCTGAGTGTAGTTTACTGTTATTTTCTGTTTCATATTTTTACTGGTAACTCATCAGCTTTTCTCATTACTTGACATCCATCTGTCAAAATTTTACATTTTAAAATCCTAAAGAAGCACTAAATGGATTGCAACCAAACATGGCATAAATGTTTCTTATAAGGTGCTAACCAAGCATTACTTTGCAGATCAGTCATTCAACATGGCTGCCAGCAGGGAACTTATGGTAGTTTTAGAAAAATTCATACAATACCAGTAATCTAGAGATGACTGAATAAATTAAAACCAAAATTGGCATGAATAATCCTTACAAGGTAATGAAAAGATTTGTTTCTTTGTTGCTAGTCTGTCATCCGACATTTAGAAAATGATGTATCGTTGCCTGAAAGTTAATTACAAACCTCACCATTTGTTCTAAGGCCTTCAATAATGGACACATATCCACAACTTAAGTCAAGCTGTTAATGGACACATATCCACAACTTAAGTCAAGCTGTTAATGGACACATATCCACAACTTAAGTCAAGTTGTTAATTGCCTTAAAAATTATATAATAATTAGAATGTATAAATAAGTTTAAAATGAAAAACCAAGTATAAAACAAAAGTGACATCAACTGACCTACAGATACCTGGCTTGGGACAGGCTCATAAAGTATGTGGCAGGGTTAAACAAGATTTTGAGAACTGAACCCTTCCCCTAACCTTGAGTAGTGTGTGCAGACAATCAGACAATTACAAATAAAACAAGATGAACAAAACTTCGAAAAAGTACATGATGTTTCTTGCAGCTTGTTTAAAATCCAAACACAATGGTTTCATTTTTAGCTAAGACATCAATCAAAACATGTCCAGCCAGATTCAGTGTATAGACAAATATTAACCAGGTTATGTGGAAATGCCAAAATATAAGAAAAGTATCAACAGCATGAAGGAAAAAATGTAACAGATATTGACTTATTTTAGTTGTGAAGTGAATTATTAAGCAGAGAGGAGAGTAAAAGATCTTGGGTTTGTTCCCTGAGGGACCAGGTCAAACCCAAGATATTAAAATTTGTATTTGCTGCCAATCTGCTAAGGACACTGCCTGTAGGAGTAAGAACAAAGACTGGGCAACCCAGAGTCGCAACATTGTGTCTGGGTAAAGTGACATGTCTTCCTGCGAACTGTTGCTTTTGTTAGCTAGCAAGTTTAAAATCCAGCTTAGTGTGTCAGTCTACTACAAAGCAGGGTTCGTTCATCATCTGTCATTAATAGCCTTCATTCTGAATTTGCATAAAATACTTGTTGCTGGATGTTAAACAAACACTTAGTCTATTAACCAGAGTCAATGTTTATTCTAAAGAACACTTCAAAGATCTTAAAATAACTATAGAAGGGGTCAAGGTGGGCAAAAATTGCAATATTGCATGATATGGAAAATCATTATTTTTCATCATAGTTTGAAACAGGGGCCTGAAGTTAGTGGGGTATATATGAGGACTCAGGGAAAATCTAGATCTTCAGGCACCTGTGATTTTGATGTATTTTTTAATTTGATTTGTCTCAGTGAGAGCTTTCAGGAGTCTTATCTCTTACTGTTTTCAAGATAAAAGAGTACAAATTTAAATGTAAGTTTTGTATGATATGGGAATTTCATATTTTTCATCTGATTTGATGGGGATTTTTTCCAAATCATTACTGGAGGTTCCAGAATTCAAAGTACTAATAATCAAACGTAAGGGCACCTGCATCTCAATTCAGGGCCCTTAAAATCAGACAACTTAAGGGCACCTGTATCTTAATTCAGGGCACTATAATCAGGCAACTTAAGGGCACCTGCATCTCAAGTCAGGGTCCTTATAATCAGACAAATTAAAGGCATCCTGCATCTCAATTCAGGGTTCTTATAATCAGGCAACTTAATTGCACCATGCATCTCAATTCAGGGTCATTATAATCAGACAACTTAAAGGCACCTGCATCTCAATTCAGGGTCCTTATAATCAGGCAACTTAAGGGCACCATGCATCTCAATTCTGTGTCCTTATAATCAGACAACTTAAGGGAACCTGCATCTTAATTATTTCCAATCATTACTTATGAACAATGCAATATAAGTAACATAGTTTTGAGGATAATGGGGGTCACTTTACTGTGTCCAGCACATTATAGTATCCACATTGACCCAAATGTTCATTTGTTGATCTTTCACATATCAATGTGCAGTGGTTGTTTCATACTTTGATTGAGAAGCAACTCGGTTATAAATATGGGCAGGCTTAACCAAACTTTCAGATTATATCTTTATATTTATTATAGATTTTTTAATATGCTTTAACTAATTTATGGTAATGAAATCCTTGACTCAATAATTGTTGGAAGTACAAAGATTAGGGTAATTAACATTCAAACTGCCATTTAAATCTAAAAATCCTTGCATACACTGTATGAAGAAGCCAAAGGGACACCCCTGTCAAGGAAAGGAAAATTTACAATTGGGAAGAGAATTCCTTTCTATTGTCATATGTTGATGTGTTTATTTTACCTAGTGAAACCATAAATAGCTTCATTCAAAGTAAGTTTTCAATGATAAATTGTAGTGACATAATTGGAGAAGTCAGGGTTATTTACTGGCAACTGAAAATCAGACAAGTGTTATCAAGATCATTGGAGCCTCTGGTTTGCTTTGGTCTGTCTGTCCTAATATGATGATTTCTGTCTGCCCTTTAGGTATTTTATAATCCTTTCACCATGAGCATAACATTAACTTAGGATTGGGGCTTTCTCAGAAGATGTGTCCCTTGCCAAAATAATACATTAAAAGCGCTGATTGGGACAAACTATCCCTGAAAGTTTGAGCTTTCTAGGTTGTATAGTTGGTAACAGAAAAAAATCCATGACGTTGTAGTGTTTGTGTTGCAGCATGAGATAACCACTTTTTCAAATATTAAGTGTTGCAGGATGAGATAATGACTTGTTTCAATATTGTGTTGCAGCACGAGATAACGACTTTTTTCGACATTTAGTGTTGCAGCATGAGATAACAACTTGTTGCGATATTAAGTGTTGTAGCATGAGATAACAACTTGTTTCGATATTAAGTGTTGCAGCATGAGATAACGACTTGTTTGAATATTAAGTGTTGCAGCATGAGATAACGACTTGTTTGAATATTAAGTGTTGCAGCATGAGATAACGACTTGTTTTGATATTAAGTGTTGCAGCATGAGATAACGACTTGTTTGAATATTAAGTGTTGAAGCATGAGATACCAGCTCATTGGTTATCAATATAAGAAATGTGTGATCGGAAGTTAATGTCAAAAGATGAGCTAAATTTCTAAAATATAGAAAAAAGCAGAAGTGTTACTATTAAACAAAAATTCTATGCCATCATGATTTGGTTGACAAGTAGGAAAAATTAATTTCACAAATAACAATGGATATCTCCACCCTGCAGTGTCTACAAGTCCCTTCCTATTCTGGTTGTTGCTAACATTGATTATAACTAAACACTAGCTTTGACTACTGAGTAAAGTGATAGGTGACACTAGTAGAGCAGGAGTTGCTCACCCTTCTGGAACACAAGAATTCACCCTAGTTTTTGAAGGATTTGTGTTACTCTTAAAATGATAACAGATGTGGGCAAAGATATGTCTTGCCTGAAGACCACCATTGTCATAAACAGATGTGGACTGACTATGGACACTGGACTGTAACAGTAATCAACTAGGAGTTGTTTTTGGTCACAAAAACATATGTCTCCCCCCGAGTATGCACATATTTACTGTATGATGTCTCTTCTAAATATTATATGATAAAAATGGTGTCCCATCAACGTATGAAGTTTAGTATAAATTGGCTGAGTATAGTTTCAGAGGACAGAGTTTATGAAAATCGTCGGACCTGTCGGTCCTGACCGACACAACTGCTAAAGGTCCGCCACAAATGGTGACAGT
>JAULBM010000008.1:61777-87568 GCA_032357055.1 Geukensia granosissima
AAAGTGTCTTTTGTTCACCTTTCACATTTCAATGTGCTGCGGTCGTATCATGCTGCGCTTGCGAAGCACCTCTGTTCACCCATGGAAACTCTTGTGCAAAATAAGTTCTGTGTATTATCTTCTATGGGTACCTAGACTCTGATAAAAGAACACATCTTGGTAAAATTGGTCACTACTTTCTCAAACAATTTTCAAAGAATTTTTCAATGACAATCCATTTTAGTTTTTATGACAGCCAATGAAATCTCTCAAGATGTTGGAATCATTAGCCATATGACAAATCCCAAGGATCCTGAAAAACGTTATCAGAAGTAGAATGAAGGAATGTCAGGTCTTGGTTTGAGAAGGTAGTGAACAATTTTACCAAGATGTGATTTGAATCAGATTGCTTTTAATATTTACTCTGTAATACCTCAGATCATTTAATGATGGATCCATTGTAATTTCATTGTTCAAATTAAAATCCAACCAAGGCCTCCACATTTTAGATTCTTGTGGATGTGAATCAAAAATTGACTTGATTTGACCGTACAAGGAATGGCAGTCCATGCTTCTTGTTGAAAGCCTTGTGAATACTTCATGATCCATGTTTAGAGGAAGTGCTACATTTTCGCTATTCTCTTGGTAATTCTCTCTAGGTTTTTTTTTTATAATGTCAGAACTTGAAATAATATCTCTCTGTCTTAATCACAAAAGTTATGTGAATTTTTTTTACAGTAAAAGTGCTATTGTTTGTCAGTTTCTTATTTTTATAGATTTTCTTGTTTATGTACAAATGTATAAATGTTAATTTCAGTACAAAAAATCACGTTTTTCTTTGTCGTGTTTGAATTTTATAATGGTAAACATGGTAAATGTAAAACAAATTCTAGAACCCACAAACTGTTTTTTTCCAAAACCTGAGAATTTGTTGTTAACTTATTATTAAGGTACTTTTAATAATTTGCTACAATCTTTTAAGTTGGTAGTAATGATGAACATTCTTTGATAATGAAGATGGGCTATACAGTTGTAGTGGGTGTTTGATTATTTGCAGAGTGTTGATGTAATATACAAGGCTGAAAAATGCATAACTATTAATAATGAATGCCAGCAAAAACTACCTGTTTTAATTAAAGTCTGTGTCATGTTTATGTCTTACTCAGACTAAAAATAAATATTTGTTTCTGAAGTTTGGAAGATGGGTAGACATCACTTCATCTAGAATATTTATCCAGTTTATTTTGGATGGTACATTTTTTACGTAGCTTAAAATGCAAAATGGTTTTATGTTTATTTTGAAAAAAAATTAATAAGCTTGTTAATATGCATAACTGAGCCACTGGGCAGATTTTTAGATATCTACTTAAATTGACAATGACTAAAAGTTTAAAACATCTGAAAATATAAATAAATGTTAAACGTGTCTGTCATATCAGACATTGAGAGGTTTGCACAAGGCCTTGAACTGAAGTTAGATATCATTTTTGGGTCCTTGTAACAGGTGGCACAGAGGAATAGTAATAGGCCGCTGGGTTTTTCACCTGCAGGTAGAACCTTTGTCTGATGGGTGTCCATTGGATGAGCAGAATGTATATAATCCACAAAAGATCCTTCAGAGGTTACATTAAACACTGAATCAGGTTATGGGGAAATTCAGGCTTACAGTACTTAAAAGAACACTTTGCAACAACTCACTTTGGGGGTACCTACTTAGCCATTTGTATGATTAAATGCTTCTGTCCTGATTATTCATGAAATTTGTATGATAAATTGTTCTGTCCTGATTATTCATGAAATATTTGCAGCTGGACGTTACCTAACAATTAATCAATCATTTTTGGGATAAGGTGTAAATATATCCCAACCAAATGTTCATGTTAAGTCACCAATAGTCATGGTTGATGACGTTGGACAGGCCAAAGCTACATGTATGTGGCAGGTTTTGTGGTTTCCCCCAATAATCACAGCTCCTGACTTGGCTCATGCAAAAGTTGTAAATGTATGCAGCAAGGTTTCATTGGTATAACCCCCTCAATAGTCACAGTTTCAGACTTGGAGCAGGCAAAGTTATACATTTGTACATGTATGTGGCCAAGTTTTGTTGATACCAAATCCTGTTTTGTTTTAGGTTTCTTATACCATTTAGCATTACTAAAGTTAAAACTTTTAGGATAATTATACTGGCTATACTTTTTATTGTGTTTTTCTTACTTGCTTAATTTCTACAGTTCTACATGAAATTTGAATTTTTGACTTTGAAACAAACAGTCATAAAAACCATAACCAACAAATAGAAGTTTTTCACACAAATCTTTAGAAGCAAACATTAATTACTGATGACAGATATATTTTGAACAGTTAAAAAATATATGTTTTACTTTAGCAATACCTGTTCATCGATTGACAATACGAAAAGGTACATTTTTATGTTATGGTAAATAGTAAAATATTTGTTTGCCTGTTGGGTTCCAAATTTGGGATTGGTTGTTTTATTTTAAGAGTTGTAACACCATACAATTTTTGCTTTTTCTAAGAAATTACAGCTTATACAGATGTGCAAGGGAGCAAACTCAAGGTTAAAGGCAACACCTAGTTCATTATTTGTGTACAATATTGTGTCACATTCATGACATTATGTGGTGTTTTGGGAAATGTTACATTATCCATTGCACTATTTAAGATTAATTATTTGTCCATAAAAATTTTGAAATGTTTGTTTTAAATTGGACCCTGTCAACTTCCTGCTTTATTCTGCCTTTTTATTTTCATATGGATATAGCAACATCTAAATAAACCTTTGTTTTACATATCTTGATACACGTGCCTGCATTTTATGCCAAAAAATGAAAAAAGAACAAGTTTACCTTCGAGTTTTATGATAAATTCATATGTTATTACAATGTAATTGCAGGACTTGTATAAATAAAAACTTCACCTTATTATCTACTATAATACTGTGTAGTTCCCTTGTTAGGTTTTGGATCTTAAGTATTTTTATCCAGAAAAGATTCCTTCTGAACACTTTGATGTGCAGCATTGGAATAAACATAAAAACTATTCAAAGAGACTTTTGCAATATTAGAGTTTTTTCTAATAGGATATGTACCAGATACAGATTCAGAAGTTGGTACTGTGACGATGAATTCTCCTACAGAATGGATGGACAAACACCTTGGCGAGAGTGATAACAAAGTCACTGATTTAGACCAGGCTTATGCTGATACATTCAAACACTACCAAGCAGGTAACTAAGATAAAACTTTCTTTATTCAAAGACCACCTTGGTGGTGTAATGGTTATCATGCTCGCCTTGAGTGTGGAAGGTTGTGGGTTCGATCCCTGGCCAGGTCAAACCAAAGACTTTAAAATTGGTATTTGCTGCTGCCCAGCTAAGCATGCAGTGTTAAGGAGTAAGAGCAAAGACTGGTCAGCCCAGAGTCAGAATAATGTGTCTGGGTAAAGTGGCATTCTTCCTGTGGACTGATGCTTTCATGAGCTAGCACATTATAAATCGGGCTCAGCGTGTTGGTCTAGTACAAAGCAGGATTCATCATCATCATTAATATTCTCTTGTCCTGAATATGCATGATCGCCAAGATATGGCTGAAATACTGCTGACGTGGCATAAAACACCAATCAATCAATGAATATGCATGAAATACATGCCACTGTACTTTAAGCACCATTCAATCAATCTTTTTTCAAAAGACAGAATACGGAGCATATGCCTTTATAACTGTTTATGGATGAAACACAAAAATCTTGGCAGGAAAATGGCCTTGCCATAATTTTTAAAACTTTTTTTCTCTTTTGATTCTGATGGGTTGGGATTCCTCATGAAAAATTGCAACAAAATTTACTGAAAGCATTTTTTGTAGACTGATAGATTTTTTTTAAAACAAGGGTTATAGGGTAAAAAATGCAACTTTGCAGGAGCTGAGAAATTTTCATTTTCCATCAGAAATTGATTGGTTTTTTTTTATTTGATTCTGCTAATTAAGGCATTTAGTGAATTGTCTAGAGATAAATTATATTTCTTACTGTTTTTGAGATATATTTGATATCTCATATAAAAATGCAACAAAAGTTAATCCAAGCATTTTTTCATAACATTTCACTGATTTTCATGTAAAATAGGTCAAATTAAGGGTTTTGCAGGAGATGAGAAATTTTTGTTTTTCATCTGATTTGATGGGAATTTTTGCATTTGATTCCTCTCAATTAGTGCTGTCAGTAGTACGGCAACAGCTTCTCTCTTTCTCTTACTGTTTTCAGGCTATAGCTAAAAGCGTTCAGAAGGGGGAATCAATTTTGAATAATATGAGAAAAAACTATTTTTCATCTGATTTTGATGGGGTTTTCTCCAAATGTTTCCTTATGAAAAATTAACAAAAGTGACACCAGTTTTGAGGAAAATGACCACATATCTAGTCATACTACTGTGTCCAGCATTTCACTGTATAAAGCATTTTACCGTGTCCAGGACTATACTGTCTGTGTCCAGCACATTATTGTGTCCAACAAAACACTGTGTCCACACTTACCCAAAGATTCATTGCTCTGCTTGCAAAGCGCCTCAGTTCTATATATCTCTTATTTAAAAAAAAACAAAAAAAAACCGCTCACTTGCACTATTTAAGAAACCTGAGAATTTTTTAATGAATGGCCTGAAATTACAGACTACTTCAGCATTCTGAAATGAGATCAAGTTTTGGAATAGACATATAGTGTATTCAGTCTACTGTGTTTCCAATTTTCAGCTAGTCTATAGTATAAATTCAATCAAATATATTGAATTTGGTCAATAATTGAATGTTTTTATTAAAATCTCCAAATACTTTCAGACTTCTGTGATTCAGTTTTTCCTTTGAGTATTATTTATATTGATTTAGGCTGTAAAATAGAATTTATTATATCAAGGCCTTTGTAGCTAATGCATTATAAGTTTTCTTCCATTACAACATACACCTAAAAAGGATAAGTACATGATTAATGAAAACTTTTATTTTCAATATATAACTAAATATTCCATATACTATACATGTATATATATAGCGAGGGACAAAGTAATCACCCTGGAGGATTATAAAAAAATAATTTGTCCTGTCAATTGAGAAAAATAAAAATTCTGGCTTTCCATAATTTTACTGAATATTTTTATGTAAGATTTAAAAAAATATTTCTGTCCATGGGCATTTCTGAAAGTAAAAGATTATAATTTCTTTTGCATGATCCTATAAAAAACAAAAAACTACTAATTCAATAATGCATATGTATATGGTCGGTTTCTCAGTTCATTTTTAGGATTCACAGTATAACTTCATATGTGTATAGACTACAAAAAGTTAAACCACTCTTTTATGTAATAAATCCTTCCAATGGTTTGGTCAAAATTCTTTTTTTTTTTCACAAAATTGTTAAGATATTTCATTAGATTAAAGAGATATCAGACTGCTTTTGTTGCTGGTATAATTAATACCTGTTGGCAATTTAACGATTTTACACCTGTAATTTTTTCAGCATGACACTAATTCTGAGTCCTTTATGAAGAGAAAACTACCAGTTTTTTGTTAGATTTGGTTTCCATTCTGATATTGTTAAATCCAAGGTCATATCTTTGTACCTGATTGTGGTGTAAAATTTAAAATTTGAAGGATTTTACATTAAAAACATGTTGCAAGTTAATGAATTATTGTGGTGATTACTCTTAAAAGGTAAAATGAATATGTGTCATTTTTAATCATAAAATCTTCTTTTTTTTTATATTTTTTTTAATATTACAAAGAAAATAATACATGTCATACTGGTTTCAGATTCTAGATAAAACAATATGGCATGTTCCAAATGCCATTTACATGTTCAAGGTGTACCTTGCCTTTCATGGATATCATGCAAATTTAACCTACAAGTTAAAATTTCATGTAAATTCATGCAAAAATAACATTTAAGACATGATTAGCCATATAAGTTTTGTCTTTCACCTGAAATTTTTTCACTATTAATGAATAGCGATATATTGTCACCGTTACCTGAGCCGAATGTCAACAGGTTGTAAATTTCGGTTGATCTGTCAAGGGTCCATTCTATTTATCACAATTCTCTTAATGTTATCAATGAAATATTTTTTATTGGTAAGAAAATAAAATGTATTTAGAGACATTAGTTTAAATATAGTTGATTGATGACTTTTTCATTGTAGCTGTATTAAAAGGTACAAGACGGGCCAGGGACATTGAAAGTGACTCTGATATGTACAGTGATGCAGGGACAATTATAGCGGACACTGACACTCTCAGCTATAAGGAGATCTCATCTGATGTGTAAGTTTATAAAATGTTATTAATTGTCCTTTCATGAGAAAATGTTTTTAAATGATTTTTACCATAACTTTTTGTTAAAAGTTATAAATCACACAAAATGCATTTTAAAGGTAAAATATGTTTTAACAAGACATTGAACATATATTTAGAATACCTTCTTTATAACAAATAGTTGACAGAGAGTTGATCACTCATAACTTTTAAGAAACTTAAACATTCCTTTCTTCTGGATTGCAGAAAATTTTGTTTCATTATGAATAATTATACTTAATGTATCACATGTCTCGTGTCCCTGTTCGGAGTCAGAAACTGTGGTCATAGGTTTATCTTTGTGTTATATGTTTTCTTACATGTACATTTTGTTAATATTCAGGTTAGTGCAGTATTTTTTTTCTTATACACATTTTTTTTTTGGGGGGGGGGGATTTAAACTTTACACAAGCAGTGGTATTCCACCCTTATTGAAGGTTTTGTGGAGACCTCTAGATTTGGGAATTCCATCTGTTTTTCTCATGCATGATTGGAGTGCAATCTATGGGACAAAAATCCCTTTATCTTTTCATTTTCATTTAAAAAAAATTTTTTAAACCAATGAAATCTGTTAAGTTACCGGTAAGCATTAAGAAAGACATGTTGAATAATGTTAACAAGGGTTGTAGTCCACATCCCCTTGATCCCCCTGATCCCCTTGGATTCTCCCTACAAGGATGCCTATATTCTACAATTGTGATATCCCCAAAACCCATTGGATCCTCCCTGCAAGGATGCCTATATTCTATAATTGTGATATCCCAAAAACATTTCATCAACTTTGTACATCTTTTGCTGATAAAAGATAAAATATCATCTCATAACAAAATGAGCTGTTCAGTGAGAGTGTAGATATTAAATATAGAAGATATTAATTAGGATAGCAGGGGTTTCTTTTGTATGAAGATCTTTATATCTGTTTTAATGTCCTGACTCTTAATTCTTTGGTATGGTAACTGGAATTTCTATGACTAATTTCTGCTACTTCATTCCAAACCATATTAATTTTGTAACCTTTTTTATTTAATAAGGTTGAGATACAAGGATTTATGATCCCATTCATTGTAGTTTAAGTCAACAATTTGTGCAACCAGGATCTCAGTATTGAAATAGCAATTATGTTATGTGTAAAGTGTATCTTATGATATTAAAATACAATCAATACTTGAGTTATCTCTTATTACTGTATAAAAACAAGTGGAATATACATGTACCATAAAACAAAGAAAAATACTAGTTTGGAAATATAACATGGAAAATTAATCCCGGAACTGCAATAGGCACTTAGCTTGGATAGAGACTTACATTTCCATGTCTATCAGACTTGTCTGACCCCTCTGTTTCCTCTTGCTTTCTCTCCATATATTTGAAGACTCACAATGACCTAGAATTTCTAACCATATGGTCATATGGTTCTTCATCTCTGCTGTTACAGATACCTGTTACAAATACAATATGGGATTTCATGCATCTTTGCTGAACAAATACAACATAGGTTCATGCATCTTTGCAGTTACAATACAACATGGGTTCATGCATCTTTGCTGTTACAAATACAACAGGAGTACATGCATCTCCACTGTTACAAATAAAACATGAGTTCATGCATCTCTGCTGTTACAAATACAACATGACTTCATGCATCTTTTCTGTTTTTGAGCTAAAATAATAGCAGTTTTCTTAGTGCCAAAGACCATTCAACAGATGTTCGTCCCAGTGTAACATGTAAATTACAAGTGCCATTCTTTTGGATGCATATACAATAATTATGATTTATTAAAATAATATGTCGGAAAAAAAAAGAAAACTGATAATTACTAGACTTCACTACATGCTTTATTTAGACAATGAACAGTGTAAATTCGTCATAATATGAAACAGTATTTTTTTGTGTGTTTGTGGGGGAAGACAAATAATATTGACAGGATCTTTACCTGTTTAACTAGCCTGATGAATTATAAATATAGGTATAAAACTAGCCTCAGGGTCTAACAGGTAGTTTGTCTATAAGATTTGTTATAAATCTGGATATATGTTTTTTTGTTAAAAGATGAGCAACCAATTTTCAAGATAAAAGAATTTTGTATTTATGTTTATATTTGATTGTGTATTACTGAAACATGTATTAGGTAATAATTTCTTTTCATCTTTAGGCAATACACATTTTGTTAAAACCTTTGATCCTATTATGGATATGGATTTTGTAACTTTTAAAGATTTTACTACCTAAATGGATAAATAAATGATAGCATTTAGTGTCATACTGTGACATTACTGTATTTACTTTATAATCATAATAAAGACAACATTGAATGATGAAAGTTCAAATTTTAGGTTCTTAATTGTTTGTAAGATTTAATTAATTTTTTGATATTCTCTTTTTCATCTGATACTGAATATGAGGCCTATTTTCTTGTCTAAATGTTTTCAAACCAGGTACAAAAAATAAAATAATTCAAAAGTTGATTTTTTTTCTTTCAGAAATATAATCTAGAGAACATCAACATTTGCTCAGAATCAGTCCTTATTTTTTGTTTATGTCTATTTTTAAATCTTTTTCATTACTAACTACTGAGTCAGGTTGGAAAAATTTTTTTATTCTTTTTACCAAACACATAACATAATATATATATGAAAATGAAAAGATATATAATGATATAAATGTCAGAGAGACAGCACTCCAACCACGAGAAAAGCTCTTAATCGTCCCAAATAAAAAATCTGGTATTGTTAAGCCAATGGTTTTTAACCAGATAATCCATAAGAGTATAACATATTTTATTTACTTAACAAAATTAATCAGTTAACTATTAACATACAGTTTATAGAACAATAAAAGAAAGGTCAAAGAAACTTTTTATTCTGAAGGCAATATTATGTTTTTTATTGTGGATTTATTTGATTACATTGTATATATAAATGATATTAGGTTGTAATTTTGCCAGGTAAATTAACGCTGATTGCAATTATTATTATTTTGGTAGTGACACTGCTAGTATTGATGTGAAGGCCATTTCTGATAAAGCTTGTACATTGGATCCAAATCAAGGCACTGTAGAACAAAAGGTAAGAAACTCTTACTGCATGAAACTTTAGTTTTCTTATTTGTTTGTAATGCATTTGACCACTTTTCATACTACCTCCCTACTTTTTAAAGTAATATACTTACTTGTATAAACAGCTGTCAAAAGAAAATGTTTTTATGCCAACTTTAATACTTCGACAGGGAAATTAAGGTATAGCAAGACCTTTTTACTAGAGTCCCCCAAAAAGCATCTGAAAACCTACAATTATGCCATTTAAATGTTTGTGGAAGATTCTCATCTCCATCTGCCCCCTCCCCTCCTGAAAATGGACAGCCATAATTTTTTTCTCAGAATTATGATTTCAACAAATTTCTGTTATGGTCAACAGTATTGTGGAAAATATATTAATTTCTCTTCCATAAACACTGAACTAGCATCCTTCCAGACTTTTTCTACAAGCTACAGATATTTCCTTTTATGAGCATCTTTGTTTTGTCTCTCAGAGCCCTCCATACAATTTTCTTCAGCATAGAGGACTTCTTCCAGGTGTATTTGTCAACAAACCCTAACTTTTAGACCCATTTGGGCCATCAAAACATTAGAAAATGTCATTTTTCTGTAGAGTTGGCTAACAAGATCAGCTGTTGCATTAAGCAGAGAAAGAAAAATCACTGGGAAATTAAGAAGAATGAATATAAAATGGAGGAAGAGCTAAGGTTTCCATAAATCCTTGGAAAATAATTAACCAGATCAAGAAATTTCCATATAATCCAATATTTTTCATTTTTCTCACCACTGTTTTGTTACGGAAACAAATATTAGACCACAACTTTCCTGGTAGTAAGCACCCAGGGCACTTAAAATATTTTAAAAACTTGGGTGCTTTATATTAAAATCAGCTAAATCTAGGCACTTAATACAAGAAATATGGTAGGACAGTTTTATCAGAATTTTTGATTTTCATACACTTAAAGTTTGGCCATTTTGTAGCTAAAACTAAGAAAATATGTGGAAAAAGTTACAAAAAGTCAAACCTGGAAGAAAAATAAAAAACTTAATCTTCCAGTGATAGATATATCGTTCAAGTCACTGATCACCTTTGTTTTGTCTCTCAGAGCCATCCATACATTTTTTTTGGTAAGCCAGGATAAAAGACCACAAAATACACCTGGACTGGCTGGAGCATGAAGGACTTAATAGATAATTATATACTCATTAAAGTTAAATGTTTTTCCAATGACATTCAACTTTGTTGGCAAAAAATCATTGATTGTCTGGTTATGGAAATGGTGAACTATGTGCTTGCTCTTTTTAAGTTTACTGAAACTGTTTAAGAACTAAAAACCTATAATCCGGGATTGATTGCAGGGTGGGATCAGAAGGCATGGTCCCTATTTAGACTTGATGGGTGGTGATTTTATTATGGAAATATTTTCCTCACAATTGAAATTAAGCTTTTAAAATTTGATTCATGATGGGATAGATTTGAAATGACTTGCCAGACCTATTTATTTTTTTCTGGAGCAGCTCTAAGATTATTCTGTACAGCATTTCTTATTCCACAGGGTTTGCTTCATGAACTTCCCTGGCTTAAATTGGAATCTTCTTCTTCAGCATATGTAATTATATCTGATGCTTTCCAGAGTTACTTTTAAGTAAGGGAATATAATTATACAGGATTATACTCCAGCAATATAATTGATTAATCTGACCATATGTTATGCAGCTGTATTGAATATTGAAAAAAAAATCATACACATACTTAATTAAGCCTCATAGAAAAAAATAAGGGGAATATTTTCAAAAATGTTCTGTTCTGTTAGATGTTTAAAATTACTGTAAACTTTACTTAATTAATATTTGAACAAAATGTTTATTTTGTCCCAGGTACAATGTATTGTTAAATCAATAATCTTTAAATGACAAATGCTTAAATCCTTTAATATTTGACTTTCAAGTATCATAAAGTTCATGTACAGTAATTTTGTTATTATTTCATCTTAATGCATGTTGTTTAAATTACCTGTTGACTGCTGATATAAGTTATTGCAACTAATCTGGCTAAGAAAATAATTTTTCAAAATACAAGAAAAAAATAAAGTTGTTAACAAAATTTTGTCACTTTGCCCAAAATCTCTAAACATAAGAGGCGTTTCTTACATAAACTTTCTACTTAAGTGTAACTTGAAACCAGAAATCTCAAAAAATTGAAAATTAATGTTGAAATAAATTTTTTAAGAAATGTAAACAATACAAAACCTGGTTGTCTGACATGTTATTACACTGACAGTTAGTAGATAGATGTCTTGATTTATTTCTACAAATGTAACATTCTTCACTGTATGTAAAGGCAGGCATGGCATAATATGACAAGGCTATAATTTCATTGTTATACAGAATGGGAGATAGAATTCTTTGTGTCTTTTGAACCAAAGGAATATTTTGTTGTTGTTTACTTGTGGTTAAGTCATGAAAAATTTTATATTATTGGATGAGTTATGGCTTATAATTTGGTAAGTCAGTTTGTTTGTAACACAAAATGAAAGTTTTTAATTGGACTAAATTCATGATCGAATGAGTTATGGCTCATAATTTTGTAAGTCAATTTGTTTGTCGCACATATTGAATGTTTTGAACGGAACATTATGGTGCACCTAATTTTCTATACTGACAGAAAGCAACAAAAATTAAATTGAGGGTCACTCAAGAAAAAAAAATTCAAAGGACATCACGTCATTGCCAAACTTGACAGAAAATCTCTGTCAAAAAACTAACAGAACATGAACAATACCAAAAACAAGGGTGAACTCCAGTGGTTTTTAAAAGTTTGGTTCTTGCCTCTTAAAAACCTATCATGTTGGCTGAGTCCTTTGTTAATGTTTTTTGTCTCATATTGCAAATACATGTTAAAAAGAAGTACATCCTCAGTAAAAACTAGCAAGCTCAGCACATGTAACATGTATGCTTTTTCAGGTCATCATGGCTGTCATTACAGGTAGAAATTGAATTCAGAACATCTGTAGAGATCCATTAAAGTTTCTTCAAATTGAATATTTTAAATAAATTTAAATTCTTTGTTTCTTTTAGCAGATCCAAGTGCCAGCCCCAGATGATAATGTTGAAGATGAAAGGATTGAGGCTGACCAACAGTTGGATCTTGTAAATAATGCCAATAAGTCAGATACAGCAACAGAAGGCAAATCTGATGTTCCTCATGTCAATATTGAGATCGTAGATAGTGAAACTAAGGCAGATACCAATGAAAACAAAGATGAGAATGTTGATAGCAACACCAACAATGCATCTTCAAGGACGCCCCGAAAAATGACCCCAAAAAAGAAAGAAATTGAAAAGACTGAGTATAAAAAACCAAATGTTGGCTCAAGGTTAGCAGACTATATCAAGCAGCCTGTTCCAGAATTAAGTGAAGAGGAAAAATTGGAAAGAGCTAAAAATAGAAAAAATAAATTCCAGAAAAATTTGGCCAAGAAAGAGGTGCAAGAAGATAAAAATAGTTCACATTCAGAAGAGAGACGCAAAAAAGTTGAAAAGGAACCTCCGAAAATTATAAAACGAACTCCTCCAAAGAGTAAATGGGAATCTGTGATGGAAAAGATAGAATCACACCAGACCGCACCACCTAAACCTAAAACTGAGGTTAAAAGTAAACTCCAGGAGTACCTAAGTACACCCCCTCCAGCAAAAAAAGAACCAGAAAACAAACCACAGAAAAAAGTCTCAAACATGCCAACACCTGATTATAGTAAAATTAAAAGTAAGCTAAATATAGCAGCACCTCCACCCGCTGTAAAAAAGTCCGACAAAGAACCAGCTCCAAATAGACGGAAAAGTAAACTTATTCCACCAGGGAATCTTAAAAGGAAATCATCCCTTAGCTCAAGTGCAAGTTCTGTTCCAAAGTTAGAGTTGAATGATTCCATTGGTAGTAGTACTGTGTTTGGATCAGCTCTGAATTCAGCAAGAAGTAGTTGTTCAGACTTGAATAAAGAAGTAACCCAAGAAAAAGAACCTAGTGGTACTGCAACAGCAAAGACTCATGACAAACCTTCTAGTAAGTATTGTTAGCCTGCCTGGTACACAATTTAACAATGCATTTAATCTAGACCTGATGCTTCCAAGTTAACTGAGGCTATCACAGAAAACATAAAATCTTTCCGTCCATCTGTCCTTATATCTTGTAATAACAACCTGTCCAAAACTGTTGATTGGATTTTAATGAAATTTTGTAGACAGTTAAAGAACCATTGAGATGTGTTGATAGAAACAGGCCTTATGCAATTCACAATTCAAATTAGTCTTTAATTATGTTTTTGGCCAAAATTAGTAGGAGTGTATGTTTACAACATTTTTGTGTCCTGGGAATTACGTATATGTAGAAAACTCATTTGACTGAAAAGGCTGTAACTTAATGTCTTTTCTGGTCTTCTGATAAATGATAGATGTACATGCACTGACAATACTTAAGGCTGATTTCTATCTGATGAGGCTCATATGTTGAATTTGCTTCTAAGGGGGATAATTCAAATAAATGTTAGCCCAACTACTCCTGAACTGCTGATTAGATTTTGATGAATTTCATTGTCTTAGAACTCCTCAACTTGCTTGCCCTTAAACCTCAGAAAGTATTTTGATTAAACCATAAGTAGATATACAAGTATAAAGATAACAGCTTTCAGATGGTTCTAATGTGAGGGAGGTAATTCAACTTAAGGGAGTGGGTGTATTATCTGGTGAGCATTGCTCACAGTATTTCTAGTTCCTTTAATACTTTTCTTTTTATGTATAATGCAATATTTTCAGATTTTTAATGAGATATCCCTTTACTTTCTATGGGGGATGTTCAGAGGGAGGTCAACTCTGGCATTCTGGGAAAAAAACAGTTCGTGCCCTTTTGAAAAAACTTGACTTGTCGATCAAACCTACAAATTCCATTTTGAGATCAATTTAAAATCTGAAGGCAACCATTATTTTATTCATTAATGAACCCTTAGTAAAAACTAAAGAGAACAATCAAAGAGTTTGTTTTTTCATAGCTTATTTTTTATTGCTGATTGGTAATTCTTTGTGAATTCAGAAATCAAAAGACAGATGTGAAATCAAATTAAATAGCTCTTTTCTTATCTTTTCTTTCATGTTTTGAATGGAAATATTAATTGCTTTATGCCTAATATGATATATAGTTTAAACACACTACTGTTAATTCAGAAATTATTTTGATCTTTTTATTATTGAAAATAATGCAACAGGATGCAAATTGCAATAATTAGAACTCACATTTGGAATTTTGCTTGTGGATTAACTAAATCGCAAGATAATAACTTGCATTATCACCAGCATCACAACTTTCGCACTGATAAATGCATGCAATAATTTCTGAATTAACAGTATTTATATTGCATACAGTTAGCTGTGTAATACCAGTCATGTAGAGAACATACATTCTGAATAGACCTTATAGTATATTTTATTGGTACCCCTTTAAATTTCTGTTCCAGCTGGCAACAAATCTATCCAAATATTGTTTTTGTGGTAAATGAATGATAATTGTTACAGTGCACTACAAAAATAATATGCAACTAATTGATGTAATTGACATAGGGTCAACTTTTTGGCTACAATCACTTTATAGTATTTTCTTTTGTGTTAATTATCAGAAATATCAAGAAAGAACAATTAACAAAAATTTCATTGATGGTTTTCCAAGGAAAATAAAAAATTATACTATATAAAAAAAAGAATATGGAATATAATCCAGTAATACACAATCTAACATCTTTTCTGGATTGTGTACTGCATAATTTCGTGTTAATCTGATACCTTTAGTTCACTAGATTTCCATTTGGCATGAGACAAGTTCTTAAAAAAAAATTGAGGCTTGCATTTCTTTCTTTTATCAAACAGAATTTGTAGACAAAATAGAAAACAGAAATTAAAAATGCCTAAATTTCACTGTGTATGAAGGTCTTTTGTGGATCAGCCTTCATCAGGTACACTTGGGACCAAATATTGGAAAACAGGGAATTACATGCAAGCCATTCTGGAGAGTGTGCCTATTGTATTACAGTAATTTCGTGGAAAAATGGATTGGATCAAATAACTTGGTACAGAATAAAAATATAAGAATTAACAGTGTTGCAAAGATGAAAACTATCTTTCAAATCTACATTCCAGTACAGAAAAAAAAGAGAATATAACTTAATTATAATGTAAGGGATTTGCAAGGTACAGTTGAACTCTAACCGTTCAAACGTCCAATAGACCAATAATTTAAGTAATAAAACTGTTTGATGGTGTCCACTTGTTTGTCACTTTAGCTGTTCATGATATAATGTGATTTTGCAATAAAGTTCATAATTGATTATAAGCCCACCTCAGATAAGATGTGGGTCCAGACTTTTCGAAAGGGGGCAGGGGCACTTTTTGTGGACCTCTCCATTCATCAATTCTAGATTTCCACAAAATTTACCCCATATTTTTCCCCCTTTTTTATCATTTCTGCATTTCAAAGGGGGGCCTGAATCCTGGTACTATTTATCATTGATTAATATCACAGCTTACAGACATTACAAGTCTGTCTTGTATTGGAGGATGCTCTGGCATCCACTTAGATAAATGTGGAGTTCATGTGTATTTTAAATAATAGATTTCTTGTACATGTATTTATTAAGTATTCCTATTTGAGGCACTCTGTGATTAAATTTTTTATTTTCCTTCTTAAATTCTTATTCAATTTGGCAAATTAATTCCTGATACCTGTGGTTTTTTTGTGCTTGTTACATAAATGCTGTTGACTTTCTTTCTTGTGTCACACACAGCATGTTCTAAGAAACATTAACTACATTCAATAAATTTTAACATAACCATTTTCAATTTAGTAATTTTTGACAGAAAATTATTGATTTGATCATAGTATAAAAATCATCATCAAACATTCAATAAAGAAAATGATTTTCTTTTCAGTGGAACAGTCTTTTACTAAGGCAAAACACTGGACTATATGTTGTTTCTTTTGCAATAAATGTATCATATGCCCCTGATGTTTTCTGTGTCAAAACGGACCATATAGTTCTATTGATCACTGTGTCAACTCGATGAATAACAAATAAAATCTGGGAAAATATCTTCCAAATGGATGAGCTCATCCTGTTTGGTATTGATCAGCCAGTCTTCAACTATTATTAAAAGGTTAAAAGAGGAAATATAATTATCAGAGATTTCTGTAAAAGATATTGTTATTCTATTACTTACTGATGAAAATATAGAACTTAATATTGTATTACATAATTATTTACATCCATTATATTGGGGTTGTTATTGTATATTGGAAATATCAGAAAAGAAATTAAAAACTGATTGAAATATGGCCACAACAAAAAAAAAATTTTTAAATGTGGAAGGATATAACAATAATTGAATAATGATATTAGAATACAATTCAGATTGTTGTAAGAAATAAATCATTCATTAATAAATAACTGAGTGAGTTTTTTCACTAAAGCCCCCCCCACCAATATAGTACAGTAACACAGATTTTTAAAAACTATCCAATTAGAAAGATTATCATATATATACATATTACTGTGTATATTTTTTAAAAAGACCATAGAGACCATTATATGACAAGACAACATTACAATAAAAAAAATTAGAGTTATTTCCCTCTAATTGTAAAAAATATTGGAAACATTAAGTTTTAGCAGTGAGAAATATTTGTCATAGTGACTGTACCACAACAGATCAATAATCCATTCATTAACATTTCTCTATTTGATTAGGAGGAACAATTATTGGATATCCATTCCCTGATTGGAAAGTTAGATATGATTTGATCTCAAATGGCCAGTAACTCTCATCCAAACATTCCTGTTTGTCACAGTTGTGGGCGAAATTTATGTCTGATGGCACATATATTATGTTTATTATATTACTTACAAATTTCAAAATCAATAACTATGATTAAATATTTAGTAGTTTGACCTGTATTCATAAATCTAATACAGAGAGACAGTAATTACTCAGAAAATGATGATAGTTTGTATCAGGAAATAAACTATTTCTGAAATTATCGTTTTTGGATGTGAAGGGGGTGTAAAATGTTCAAGTTTTTCCACAAAAAATTAAGAAGAAAATTTAGTTTGGAATCGTCATGGAGTCGGAACCATCAAGCAGTTTACCCAGGTAAGCGGATTGGTTCCATTAAAAAAAACAATGGAGATATTTCTTCTATTGATAAAAGGTTGGCCATCATGTAGACAAATCAATTACCTGCAATGAATAGAACACATGTATAATTGAAAAGTATTGTTCGTGATTAAATAACCAGTTTATATTTATTGAAACAATTTTCTTTTATTTTAGAATAATTAACAAAATGTTTACGCTGTTTTAGAACTTTATTTGATTGCATTGTGCTTTCATATTAATTGAGAATAAAAATGATGTTTGATTTAATATGTGGTCTGCAGTAATACTAGGGTGATTTGTACCATGTCTCTCCTCTTCAGGTCTGCCATATGTCTTCTTCCTATTTGCTGGGAGGGAGGTGTCTGTGTCCCATGGATGCATATTCTCTCTGTTTTATTGCAGTGTTTGTTCCTGGGAAAACATTTGAGAATTTTTAATACAATTTTAGGTAAAACTGCAAACAAATTTATTTTTTCCAAACCTAAAATGTGAGTTCATATAATCGTAATTTACACCCTGTTGTATTTTTCATATTAATATAAACATCAGAAAAATTTCTGAATAAACTATATTTGAAAATAAGATTTATGCATCATTGTCGTTAACTCTTAACATTTAACCATTTGTATGAAGGGGCTTGGAAACTATATCCTTCTTAAAGAGTGTTCACCAAACTAAGATTTGCAAATATTTCACTCTAATCTAATTAATGTACAAAGCCTAAAAAATCATGACATTGAAACAATGTTGAATTTTTGTTGATCAATGTCACAACCTGATTGTGCCTGGAGGATAAAGTCAAAATTTAGTTAAACCCTTTAATTTGGTGGAAGTACTTTGTCGTCTTATTTAGACGTGTTCTCTTTAATTAAAGTCAGCTGTTTGTGCTTTTTATACGACCGCAATTTTGGGTGATGTAGCCTCAACCGTTTTTTAAGGAGGGTCCAAAAGGGGATTTTTCAATTTTCAAATGTAATTTTTTTATTTTTTGTCCAATTTTGATGGGTTTTTTTCATAATATTCCGCATGAAAATTCAAGATAATAGGCTACAAGCGTCATTGCCTATCTATTAGTGTTATTGAGATATAGGGGGTCCAAAAATGGCCACGCAATAATTTTTGAAACTTTTTTATTTCTCATCCGATTTTGATGGGGCATTTTGAAAATGATTCCTTTTGAAAAATGCAACAAAACTTACTCCAAGCATTTTTTTTGTAGAATTTACCATTTTTAAAAAAAAAAGGGGTCAAAGGGTTGAAAAAATGTGATTTTGCAGAAGATAAGAAATTTTTATTTTTCATCCGATTTTGGTGTTTTTTTTCATTTGATTCCTCTCAATGAGAGCTTTCGATAATATGTCAACGGATTTTCTCTATCTCGTACTGTTTTCTAGCTAATGGGGGTCAAAGTAGGTGGGGGATGGCGAATTCAATTTCTTTTAATATAAAAAAATATTTTAAATATGATTTTGATGGGTTTTTTTTCTAAATGATTCATCATGAAAAATGAACAAAAGTTACTCCAAGTATTTTTTGTAGCTTTTTCCGATTTTTGTTTAATAGTGGTCAAAAGGTTTAAAAAATGCAATTTTGCAGGAGATGAGAAATTTTTTGATCGGGTTTTTACATTTGATTCCTCTCAATGAGACCTTTCAGTAGTATGTCAACAAATTTTCTATATCTCGTACCGTTTTTGAGTTAAAAGGGGTCAAAGGAGTGTTTGGGGGAGGGGGAATTCAATTACGTATATTATGGAAAATTTTTATTTTTGATCCCATTTTGATGGGTTTTTTTCTAAATGATTCCTAAAAAAATGCAACTAAAGTTAATTCAAGCATTTATTTGTAGCTTTTTCCAATTTTTGTTTAAAAGGGGTTAATGGTTAAAAATGTGATTTTGCAGGAGATGAGAAATTTTTATTTTTCATCCGATTTTGATGGTTTTTTTGCATTTGATTTCTCTCAATGAGAGCTTTCAGTGGTGTGTCAACAGATTTTCCCTATCTTTTACCGTTTTCAAACTAAAAGAGGTCAAAGTAGTGGGGGAGGGTGTGAATTCAATTTCATCTAATTTGGAAAAATTTTATTTTGAATATAATTTTGATGGTTTTTTTCCCAAAGGATTCCTTATGAAAAACAAAATGACACTAGTTTTGAGGATAATATGAATCAAAATGATCTTTTATCCAGTCATATCACTGTGTCCAGCATTTTACTGTGTTCAACACTTTACTGTGTCCAGCTCTATACTGTGTCCAACACTTTACTGTGTCCAGCTCTATACTGTGTCCAAAACATTACTGTGTCCAGCACATTATTGTGTCCAACAAAATACTGTGTCCACACTTACCCAAATGATCTTTTGTTCACCTTTCACATTTCAACGTGCTGCGGTTGTATCATGCTGCGCTTGTGAAGCACCTCAGTTTTTCAGTGTGGCCTATACAACAAGGGCTAGAAATTATATCCGTTTACATGGTGATTTGCGTTGTGCTATTTCATGGTAGCAATGGTGAAAAAAAAACAATTTTTGGGATTGGTATGGTTGGTGAATTTAATGAATTTTTACAGCCTCCACATGACAGTTACAAGATAACAAGAGAAAATCTGATCAAAGGTTTACGTGGTTGTCTTAGTGCTACAGAAAAGTTTGGAGAATATGCCTATCCATTACTACTGGAGAAACTGACATCAGATGTACAGAGTGCTAAGTTAGACTCTCTGCAAACTTTAGTAAGTAGCTTAAATATGATAGTAGTCAATCACTGTATTATAATAGTTCTTTGATTTGTCTATTGAATATGTTTGACAGGACAGATGAATACAGTAGTCTCCTTAATATAAGGTCACACAGTCTGCACTGAAAACACGGTGTTTGTTGGAAATAAGTAAACAATTTTGCCCCAAGTTGTCTTTGGAAACTAGGGTCATTGATGACGGGATTGTATAGTATTAAAGGAACCACATACATTATACCAAAATTTGGAAGTCAATTTCTTCTGTGATTTTATGCACAGGGTTTGAACCAATTATTGATCCATGATCATATACTTGTATGACTAATGTGTTACATGTTTGCAAAAATAAAATTAATGTTTATGTGTTTGATCTTCCAGAACTAATTTTACAGAAATTTTGTCATAATTATACATGTTGTATGGATTCATTATAGTTTGATAATCAATGTTGATTATTAATGATTGTTAGGTAAAAGAAAATTCAGACCTATTTACAACTACGATTTGAGCGTATTTTCTACGAATTTTTGTCCAAAATTATGCCCTACGCCCTCATGCACGTTTCCTGCGCATTCCGTTAAAATCCGTTAAAAATCCTAAGTTGCATATGTATTTGTCTGCCATGAGACGATTGCCGAACGCACCTTTATTCGGAAACTTTCGCACCTGATCACAATGTCACGAAGAGACTGATAATGTTTGGAATGGCATGTCCTTGAAGCGCTTATGGGGACAGTTTATCACTTCCCTTCAAACGTTTTAATGATATATTCCTTGGAAACTCTTGTGGTGTTGAGCGTTCAATGGCGGCATGTTGAAACGAAAGAACGACAACCGTCACAATGACACAGCGACTTCTTAATTAAAATATGTTTGTTGAATAAAGCTTTCATTTTTGAGTATCAATTGAATAATACCAACTGATATATTGTTTGTAACTAAATTTGAAACCAGGATTAGAAAGAATCTTGTCCATGCACACTGTACAGATACTTGATTCAGACTTAATTTTTACCATGAAGCTCATATTATTCATGTTAGTCCCATACATATCGGAATACTACACTTATAACTTGCCAATTACACTTAGAAAAGCCCACATACCAGTAGGCCAAAAAGGTAAACAGGTCTGAAAATTTTGCATATCAAAGTTAATGAAACCTACAATATATTTTTACAGATACTATTACATTCTTAGTGTTCTGAAAGCAGTTTTTGTCTGTCTGTTTTACAGATTGAATGTATAGAGGTTTATGGAATCAAGCATCTTAGAGAGTACCAGTCATCCTTGTATAACTGTATTAAAACTGAGGTAAGGAGTTGTTAAAGTACACCTTTAGCCAATAATAACATGGAATATTTGTTTAAAAGTGAAATCAGATATATTTGATATGTTGCTGTAATCCCAGTTTTGCAACACACAAGGTCTGTATTGGTTAGAGGGGGGCAGGGCGGCCAAGTGGTCTAGGTAGTAGATTCAAATTACCTGTATAGACCACTGTAGCCTATCACCTATACAGCATGAGTTTTTGACCATACATGTATAGATCACTGTAGCCTATCACCTATACAGCATGAGTTTGTGACCATACAAAAACTGGTTGCAATTAACTGGGATCGCACATGATAAGGTTTGTCAGTTACCTGCCCAGGTTTATTGCCAGACTAATTATATTGCCTATTTTAAAAAATACAACTTTTCTACTTTTATTCACCATTTTTAAAGGTTGTCACAAGCATATCATCTGACTTAATAGTTTCATTTCATTCTCTTTCACATGGTACATAGATATTTTACCTCAAAGTCCCTAGACAAATCTGAAGGAAACATTTATATATATCATGTTAAAAAAATTGTTTTTGCCAACAGGTTTTTAGTTCTGGTAACCCATCCATAGAACAGGCAGCCTTAGATACAGTGTGTGTTATAGTTAGGACTCTGTCTACGGTTAGTACTGCTATGCTTCTTTATTGTTTGCTTGTTTTTGTAGTTGGTATACTATTTATGCAACCCACAAACAAAGTTGGGGGTATATTGTATAGGAATCACCCTGTCTGCCTATCTGTCTGTCAACAAATCTTGTAAGTGCAACTCCTCCAAAACCACTGATTGGCTGTTGATGAAACATGAAGTAAGGCATGGTATGAAGATTTTTACAAAGAAATATAATTGCAGGCAGATGTTTCAAAGGGGAGATAATTCGTCATAAGTTTCAACATGCTAGGAACTTGTAAGTGCAGCTCTTGAACTGTTGAGTGGATTTTAATGAAACCTAATGCAAAATTAAGGACCATGTGTAGATTTGCATGAAGAAGGATAATTTCTGTCCGACACTTTCAAGGGGAAATAATTCAACTTAGGTTTGAGACCAATTGTCAAGCAAATTTTTTTATTTGTGTGTACCACTATGCTTATCATTTTATTACAGAGTAAATTGGAAGGTCCAGACAGTCCACTTCAGTCTTTCATCTCAGAAGTTTTGGAAGGTATGATATATACATGAAGATTGCTAATAGAAATCACAATGGATTCTTAATATGAAAACGAGCAAAGAAATTGTATAATAAACTATTAAACTTAAAAAGTAGAATCAGGAGATATATATTTCTGTGAGGTAATATCTTCAAGCTTATTTTTATCTAAATCTCTCCTTTTATCTTTCCGAAGGTATTTAAAGAGTTTTCCATTTGTGGTATAGTTTACATATACTGAACCTGTGCATGTCATTCATATTAAGGTTTAATTATATTTTTATTACCACCACAAACAAATGGGGTCATATTATGGTAAAGCACTGTCGTCAGTGTTTGCATCTGTAGACAGGCTGGTTTCTACATAATAACTTTGTTCTAGTTCAGATTCTTTTAATATTTTGGGACATGAATTTCTGTAACAAGATAAAGGTTGGTATAAATTTGGGGTTATCTATCCCTCACTAGTTTGGATGGACTAAAAGGTGTTTCCTATATTTCAATGTAAGATATCTATTTCTTATCTGATTTAAATGGATTATTTTACCTGCGTCGCCAACGGTGAAAGCAGGTCTAGGAGTCGAGTCACTCCGTTCGTCAGTCCGTCTGTCCCTCCGTCCCAATAAGCTTGTCATCGCAACTCCTCTGAAACTACTGATCTGCTTTTCATGAAACTTAGTATGTAGATAGGACATCATATGTAGTTATGCATATCACCAGGAAATTTTGATCCCCTGATAATTATGGGAGTTATTCCCCTTGGAACTTGGAAAATGGTCATAAATGATATTGTCACTGCAACTCCTCTGAAACTACTTATCTGATTTTTATGAAACCTGGTATATAGATAGGACATCATATGTTGTTTTGCATATCGCTAGGAAATTTTGATCCCCTCATTTTTGTGGGAGTTATGGCCCTTGGAACTCAGAAAATACTCATAAATGACCTTGTCGGTGCAACTCCTCTGAAACTACTCATCCGATTTTCATGAAACTTGGTATGTGAATACGACATCATATGTAGTTTTGCATATCGCCAGGAAATTTTGATCCCCTTATTTTTTGTGGGAGTTATGCCCCTTGGAATTTAGAAAATACTCATAAACGACGTTGTCATCGCAACTCTTCTGAAACTACCCAACCAAATTCAATTTAACTTGGTATACAGTAAGAACATCATATGTAGTTGTGCATATTGTGAAATATTGATCCTCTAAATTTTACGAAAGTAATACGAGCGACGCAGGTCCAGACATCATTGGGTCTCACTTGTTTTTATTTGTGCCAGTAGACCTGTACAGGAATTTTCGGTAAGTACAGATCAGGGAATTGCTGCAAATTACCTATAAAAGCATCTAGCTAGCTAGTATCCCCATGTTTTCTGTGCTGTATGTCAAAACATTCAAACAACAATCAAATAAATTACGTCAAACCTTTAGGTCACAAATGTGTTGTAATTCAGATAATTCTGTTTAAATGGGACGAAGCATATTATCTTTGAGAATAAATACATTGAGGATAGATACACGAGATAGTTTTTTATTTATATTACTGTCCCAATAAAAAAATTTAAAACTTCATTTGAGGTTATATATTAACGTAACATATATATCAAATTGTGCTTACCAGATGTGCACAATAGTTTATAGGCAGTTTTACAATTTAGTCGTTGAAATTGGGCAAATTTTTAATTAAAGCAATTTAAAGGTAACTCATGGAGCAAATAAAATCCCTGGATCAAGGGAAAAACAGAATAAAAAGAAGGAAGACAAAACATTTTAAAGACAACCAAAGATTGTGCAAGGGGACCTTTATAACCAGAGGTTCAAGAGAGTGAATCGTTCACTTAGTACCACAATAACTAAGTGTTAGCAGATCAGTCAATTTATCATCATGTTTGTATTAAAATCAATCCTCACTTATTGGACTGACTTTTCTGATCATTTCTGCAGTCAACAATCTTATTATAATATCAAAAGCCAAAAATTAAAAAAAAACGGTTAAAATAATCATTTAATGATAATTCCCATGAGAACCATTTTGTCATGCTAACTTATTTGTAGCTATTGCCTTGCTGATAATTTTCTGCTGTATCAATTTTTCCATTATATCTATCATATCGCATTGTTCATTATAGTTTCAGGATAAAACTAAAAATACATAATATTCCTTATTCAAGAGCAAGAAATCCCTTAAGTAATCGATTGATAGTCTTTGGCTATACTAAAAGGAATTCGAAGATATCAAAGGGGAAGACATAAATCGTTATGTCGGAAGACAGACAAAACCATGGCCAACAAAATGAAACGAAAGACAAACATAGAACACACAATACTACATTAAAATCTAACGCTGGAGTAACACAAACCCTACAAACTGATTTGTAGATCTTGCTTTGCTGTTCATTTCTGTTGTTCTCACATTTTCGCTATTTATTTTCGAGATAATAGCCACAAACTCAAAAAAGGTAGAAAAGATCACTCAATGGCAATACCTCCCATAAGCAGTCAATCTGCATTTTCGATTATGCTGATTTGTAGGTCTTGCATAACTGCTGTTTTCAGTTCCTAACTTGAAAATCATGCCAGAGTAGTAACTCCCTGAATGACTGTTAAAAAAGTTTTTAACTAAAAAATCATGCCAGAGTAGTAACTCCCTGAATGACTGTTAAAAAAGTTTTTAACTAAAAAAAATCATGCCAGAGTAGTAACTCCCTGAATGACTGTTAAAAATGTTTTTAACTAAAAAAAATCATGCCAGTTTTGTAACTCCCTGAATGACTCAAAGGAGAAGGGGCGATAAGGGCATATTTTGGCCCAATTTTTTTCCAAAATGTTAAGTTAATCAAACCAGAATACTAAAGTGAAATTTATATAGGAAAATCATTTATATTTGATAAAATGAAACAATTTTTGCTAATTGATTCTTGTATGAGGACTATATAAATCTACCTGTTAATGGGATTTAAAAAAAATACGAAGTTTTTGCTGATTTCAAGTAATTTCAATGCATATTTT
>JAULBM010000008.1:115941-130331 GCA_032357055.1 Geukensia granosissima
ATAAATATTTGAAACTGTAGGTAATATATTTGGGTTAATAACTTATTAAGAAAATCGCAATTTAATCGTGTATAATGAATGATAAAGAGTTGTTTTCAATAAAAAGTCATTGCAATACAACGTGTGATTGTTGTTCACGCAGTGCATGATTGTGGACACTGCGCTACCTGATATTTGTTACTTTTCTACACATGCGACGAATTATTTCTGTGACTTATGGTAGAATACGATAACATCGTAGCATATTTTACCTATGAACTTCATTTTAACACATTTAATTGGATCAGCACAATCAACTGTATGCATGTTTTAGGACATTTCGTTGTTTGATTCGGATGTTTTGAATGAATATTTGACATTTTGTCTTTTCATGTAGGGTAAATATGGAAATCGTAGTAAAATATATAAACATTAAATGCCGGTGTTACATGATATTGTATCTGCATCCCTATAAAGGAGCAAACATTTTATTTTATTTGGGGTGCGCTTAGAATTAGCTTTGGATCCCCTTTTTAAAAAATATCCATGTTTTTTTCGATGCGCTTGAGCGCCTAGATTTTCAATATGCTACACTATTCAAATCTAAGGAAATTAGCGTGCCGCATTTTTCCTTCTTAAATTTTAACATGCCTTTTTCAATTTGCATCCTACTTATTTAATTCCAACCATCTCTCTATGAAAATATCAAATGATTGCCATTGAGTTGGCTTACTTAAATTTTAAATATCACCTGAATATCTTAAAGTCAACGTTAACGAAAAGGAAGCGCGAAAAAAATCTGAAAACAGCGAGCACCTTTTTGAGGGTGGTACATCATGTCATATCTTGTTGAAATACTGTAAACCTTCTTCAGAAGATGGAAGCGGTCAGTTTTTAAGGTTCTTTTTTATGTCGTTTTCCCACATCACTGTCCGAGGTTAGGAGAGGTTTGAACGCTCACAAACATGTTAATACTTCTGCATATTATTTGTGTCTGTTCAAAGCCTTGAACCTATAGTCCAGTGGATTTCGTTGTTTTATTATTCGCTGTTATTCGTTTTATTAACATTGTAATCTAAATTGGCCGATTACTATTTCGTTTGTTTATCGTTACATTATATTTTTATGACCTTTCATAGCTTGTCGTTTTGGTATAGATCTTTATCCATTGTTAAAGGGGTTATGATAACATAGATGTTTGAGTTACATGCATATGCTTCTTGGGTGAAGGTGTCTCAAAGACAAGTTTATCAAATCACCCATATCACATGAGGTCAGTCAAGATGGGAAAATCAAAATCAACTGTGAATTTAGGACTTAGACCAAGACGGAACACAACAACACATACACACAGAGGGATAATAATAGGTTCTTAAACCAGTGCATGTGGAAATGAAACACAATACCGGATCTAAAACCGTTCATTATCAGCAGTCCCTAAATTTCAGTTGGGCTTTTTATAAGTGTTATTGTCCATGTATGAATTTTCAGAAGAAAATTTACAGAGGCAATCACAAACAAGACAAGACCCAATTTGTTTACCTTATAATAAATATTTTTCTGACAAACACGGAATTCAGATATTAATTAAACATCGTTTGTGTTTTAATATTGTGAAGGAAAACAATATCAGTATGTTAGCTAGTATGTTTTTCGGAAATAAGACTTATTTTAACTAATTTGAAATGAAGATACCAATGTATTGTCTTATAACGTTCTTTTTAAATACAACAATCAGGAGTCGCTTCTTAAGATATCAGACGTCGCATTGTCAAAAATCAGAAGTAGCAATGTACAAATTGGAACAAAAATCAATAGAAGCCCCTGAACGATGAAGCCTTACTTTGCGGAACAATTTCCAATTCTTTCAGTAAAAACGACTAACTTATTGTAAGTTTTTCCTAAATATAATAACTAAAAATAATGTTTAGTAAGGATTTGCCAGTCGTTTTATGTCTGTTTATCTCATTTGTATCATGCAGCGATAACTGTGCCTATAAAAATAAGAATTTGTAATAAAGAAAATAAATATCGACGTACTAAACCTTGTCGTGAATGTATGTAACTAACTGGAGTAAAACAAATACATTTTTTACTTCCACACTTAAACATTTGCAAAGAATATGAAAAAGATTGTCCGTTTGTTTACAAAAGTCATTAAAGTACAGAAATCACATTTCGCAGGGTACAAAAATCAACCGTTTTTTACGATTCGCTCTTTGTATATAGTGAAAATGTGTTTTAGAAACGAAAGAAAACCGATTAGTTTAGTCCCATGTTTTACTGCCGGCACCCGTCGTGATAATCATGGTAATCCATTTTATCTTTCAAAGGTAAAACTAACTTATTGTGATAATGAAGGTAAAAACATCATTATTTGCGGCATATATTTCATATGGATTAAAATATAAAGGTCATATGCTAGGGGCTGCCAGAGTGTCAATAATGTGGAATAGAAGATATTTTTGTATATTGTTGTTTTTTTTTACTTTTTTAATTTTGCGAAAAAGTAAAAAGGCAGAATTGTGAGGGTTTTGCTGACCTATATTTAAAGATCCCTGTAAAAAAGTAGTATATAAGACGTTGATAAATGAAATGTGAATGTAAATGATTCCATATTCACCTAAATCATTGATATTGACTATAAATATGGCGGGGATAAATCTTGTAGTTATTATAACATTATTATCATATTGTTTTAACTTTATCTTATTTTTTTTATAAACCCCCAAAGGTAGTTTGGCTCAAAATGTACAGAAACAGCTGAAAGATGTAAATAAGCACCGAAATTGCAATTGCCTTTGAAACACTAGTTCTATTTATATAGACCATTGTTTTTGCTAAATAATCTAGAAATTCAATGTGACCATCCATGCTCTAAATATTCGTAGGTTTTTCTGTCAAAGTGTAAAAAATATATAACACACTACAATGAATAATTAAAGTAATTTCCATTATTTTGCTGCTGCGATTCGTCAGCGCCTTTTGAAGCTCTTTTTCTCATTTTGAAACACTTCTTTATGTAGGTTTTTATTATTTCAGGTGCTTAGAAGACTGATTTTTTAAAAATTTAGTAAATGTCAAACATACGATTTATTTGTTTGAAGCGGTAATTCATATGAACACTCACCGGAAACGCTCAGAGCAAAATTTGTGAAAGGCTTAATGTGTATCAACATACAAGGGGCTCTAAATATTAAAGAAACCTAACAAGAAAAACAAACAATATCTGAGACCAACGTTATCTAAGAGATTTACCAAATCTTAAAAAATTTTTATTCACCAAAATATATGTTTTAAATCATGACGAAAGACGGTATAAGAAACAGTAGTTCTATAATATAGACCTTTGTTGTTGCTAAATAATCTAGCTTTTGAATGTAACCATCCATGCTCTAAACATTCATAGGTTTTTCTATAAAAGTGTAAAAAATATCTCGGAAAATAGGTTTTATATTTGTATTAAGAAGTTTTAATCAAGTCTTAAAGATAAAAAGCACCAGTTTTGCCATTACAAATGTTATGGACAAAATCCTGCAAAAGGCCTTTGACATTAATGCCACTAAAATAGGACAGCCATAGTTATACTTCTTAATGTGTTTAGAAAGAAGTATGGACAATTTCTTGGTTCATTACTTTATCTAAATGTTAGTCTTTGTTGACAATATACATGGCTTTCGTATGTCTAGATTTGGGTATAGACAAGAGTAACATTGTATCTAGTCAAGTAAACATAATTATCAATTTACTAATGCAACCTTACGGTATATGGACACGCTAGTGTTGTCTAAAAGTAATACTACTGTTACGAATTGCTTTGTTCACCTTACTTTTACCCAATGACCTCTTGTCAATGTCTGTCTGGAACAAGTAATACACGGATCGTAACCGGACCACCCCTGTTGTCAATAAAAACAATGCATATAAATATATTGCAACAATGAGTCCAGTGAACTTGAACTGATTTTAAGATTTTCTCATTAGTATTGTCTTTCGAAAGATTTCTAAAAAAATCTTTGATCAATTGACTTTCTCATGGGAAAATGTTTCTTAGCCAATGTTGGTCTCAGAAATTTATATTCCTTTGATATTAAAAGTATTAAAACATGAATACAAAAAGGCAAACGGCCTTTGTCAACGATATTCTAAGTCCATCGGAGCATTGGGATTTTAAACTACAAATTAAAAAAATAAATGTCTAATCACAGCAAAGAATACTTACTTTTTATTTAGCAAAACCTTTGTGAAACGTCAAATACATTCAATCCTATTAAATGATTGTACGATTGTTTTTATAAATAAGTTTTTGCCTTTACCAATATTTTGAAAATCTCAAAATTTGGTAAGTTTTCTTATTGTTTTTACCGAAGAGTTTTGTATATGAAACAAATGATGCGTATTTAATTGTAATTTTGTGACATTTTGTTTAAAAAGCAATTGACAGTCATTTTTGCAAATTGACAAAAACTTACGACAAAATAAATGATAAGAATTGTATCAAATGACATTCTGCAGATCTGAATAATAAAAAAACGGTGACTAGAAAATATCAATCAAGATACTCAGAAGAGAGATAGTAGAATGTGAAAAAGTATATAGTTATGAGATTTGATGTCACAATTCCAAGTTTTATATTAATAGGTAATTATAAAAAATATGTAGTTATGGAAACGATAGAATAGTTAAAAATTGATATGCCCTAGAATGCGTTTCCTGATTTGTCTTTAATGTATGGATGCCACGTTTCCTTAATGACAATTGATAGACATTTACACTATATTTAGGTTATTGTTCTGACTGCTCTATTAGTTATATCCTTGTAAGTCAGTAAGCACGTGATGGAATTCAAAAAGAATGGAAACCGAGATAAATCATCCTTTTTAAATAAAAACGCTGAATATTTGTCAATAATATGAATTTTTCATCATTCCATTTGCATGATTTTGAGCATATATAAAGCAAACCGATGCTATTATATGTAGACTGGTAACCGATCAATGCAAATATACGAAACTTCAATATATCTTAATAAAAGTTAAGTGCTGAAATTTAAGTTTTATATAATATTATAATATCAAAGTTGCGATCAACCAAAATCAAAATACATTCACATGTGCATATCACAGACAAATCGAAAAGATGTGTTTTTATTACAACTCAAACAGTTGCAAAAAGGAGTCATCAGAATTACCAAATATTTCAACAACTGTATCAATCACCAATGGTCGATAATATCAAAGACCATCTTGAAAAAAACAATTTATGAGCTGGATATTAAGAAGAAAGCGAGAAGAAAAAGAACGGTGGGACAAAATGGAACAAATCAATAGACATGGAAATCTCAAGAGCAAGAACAAGATACCATACAAAAAAATAATATATGATCAGTGATGCGGACATAACCAAAAAGCCGGGGTCAGATGGTTTTGCAGCTTAAGCTATTCCTACCCCTTGAGGACGCCCGCTGTATTGCCCATTTTCCTGTACAGTAATAGTCATTCCAAGGTATGTTACAGGTAAAGAATTTAGCAGGATTAAAAACGTTGCCCATTCAAATTAAGGAAAACAACTGCAGTATAAACTATCAACAAGATGAAAACTAAAATGACAAAAAGAGTTAAAGGATGGGACATTTTTAACTCTGTTTTATTAGAATATGCTTGTGTAGCCATGTCCATTAGTTGAATGGTTCTGACAAAAATGAGTCTTTTTTTCTAGTGTAGAATGCGAGAGATCAAAAGTGCTTAGTTCGAAACGAAAAGCCATAATCGAAACAAACTAAAGAATGAAACGAGTGAGATCAGATACTCTGAAGGTTAAGCGCCCCCTGTCACGCGCGATACATAATAGGTGGAAAGGAGATTTATAACATATGTGTTAATTTAACTTATTTCCATGATTTCTTATGATGTAGGAATATTGATTATTTGTTTAATTCGCAAATGTCGTAAATCCCTTATTGACATGACATAATTTGATACTACATGTGGCATAGAGCAATAAAAAAAAAAGATATATTAAGGAACAACTATGTAAAAAAACAAGAAGAAAATATATTCAATCATAATTTTTATCATTTTCTTCCTCGTTTTGATTACAAATGTGTTATTTATTGAAACATGTACAGAATCTTTTAAAGACTTTGACCTTTATGAATACAGTCTATGTCTCGTGACACAATATTTCGTATGGAGAGTAAAGTTTTAACATAGAAGCGATCTTTGAGGAACTATGCATATATAAAATGTGCACTAGCATGTCTTATGTGCCCGGAAACTGTGGTTGTAGGTTTGTCTTTGTGTTTATTGTTCTGTTACATGTACATTTTTGTAAATATTCAGGTAAGAACAGTATTATTTTACGTAAACATGATTTTTAATTTCGTGCGATTTTGAGCTTTTCACAGGCAGTGGTACTCCACCTTTGTTGAAAGCCTTGTGGATACCTCTCGATTTGTAAAATCCGCCGTTTTTCTCGTAGCTGAAGTGCAGTATTTCTGACATTTATCCCATGTCTTTTCATTTTCAAAACAAAAGCGTAATTTACACAATAATAAAGACGAAGACAATAAACGGAGTTTAGCTTTGTTTCATTCAATTTATACTCCAATTCCCACACTTTTATATATCTATATATCCTCATGAGCTGGAGATCACTTGTCATAGCTTTGGACTCAATTTATTGTTATTATTAGAAATTTTTTATCTACTGTACACTGCCATTATAATAATTATTTCCATAATTTTGCTGCTGCGACTGTTAGAGCCTTTTGAACTCTCGTCTTTTACACCTTTTGAAACACTTACTCCTGTGTGTAGTCTGTAGGTGCTAACAAGACTCATTTCCAAAAATTTATTCCATGTCAACATACCAGTTATTTGTTCGAATCCCTTATTTATTTCAACTCTCAACGGGAAATCCAATAGCAAAATTGTGGTGGGCTTAATGCGTATTAACAGGACAAGGGTCTCTTAACAATAATGGAACCTAACAAGATTCACCAATACTGTCAGAAATGAAATGTTGCATAAAATATTTCATTCTGTAAATTTGTAAAATCTAACAAATTATTTTTTTTGTCACAATGTCTGTTATAAATCATAACGAAAAACGGTATAAGCACACCCATCGTTGTAATGATTCAATTATATTTTCAGCCATAATTGTTTAATTTCATTCCTAAGTATATTTGAAGCAAAATTTTGATGATCAATTCAGAAACACGAACAAAACAGTTAAAAATTTCTGAAAAAAAAATCATAATAACATTTCAACATATAATATTATACGGTAAAGTTAACTACGAGAGAATATGTGAACATTACCAACTTGTACATTGTTTTTAACCGTAACAAAATAAATGTTCAACATTTTGTAAATTATACTGTAGACATCGGCACGTGGGATATATCTTAGATTGTCATCTACATTGAACATAACCAACAGTTATTATTGCCATTTGAGTATCTGTTTAGTATTATTAACACATTATTGTCTACATAAGAAATGATTGACAGGAAATTACACTGATACAAATAGGAAATGGTAATAAAAAGGATGTAAAATTATAGTATTTAAAAGTTGTCGTGTGATTAGATGTTGTAAAATAGAATAATTATTATTTAGAAATTATGTAAATTGACATATATCTTTTATAAATGGATGGATTTTTACCATGATAAGCAGTAATTCTAAATAGCAGTGCCATTCGCCAAGGTTATCCTTTCTCAACTATAATGTATAAATAATTTTTAAATGATATTGGATAAGACATGATAAAATTAAAATAAGTATAAAAAAATTTCATAATAAATTATTTTAAGTAGATTTTGTCATAATTTCTATAGTTGTATTTTATATATTAAATAAAGAATATAACATGTATTATACCTGATAGTCGTGGGATCTCTCAATCAAATATTATTAATGCTATTTCGATTTCATAAAACTTTAGTCTGAGTGTTGTAAAATAAAATGCAGACCAAATTTAACGATAGATTTTGGTGAACAAAAATACCATAATTAAAGGATATTACAGCCATACCGAATAGGTGCCGGTTTCAGAAATTTATTATTGCATTCTGCTTACTTAATTAAATTGTTCATCCTAATTTTGTTTTATACAAACGTTTTGAAAAGTTTAAAATAGCGCTTCCTGCTCGATAAAAAAAAAGCATTTTGTAATCCACAGCAACGAAAACTTGATGATTTTTCCTATTTATCTAAATGGGAATTTTCGAAGTATATCTGGAATTCATCCATCCGGAGTAAAATATTATGTGAATGATCTAAAATGCATAGTCCACACACAAAAAAAAAAAAATAAAATAACTAAAGCAAACCAAGAAGGTCGTGAACTCTTTTATTAAACGGGGGAAAAGAGAAAAACTCTACGGTAAGCACATCCCGTTCCACTTATTGATATGAAAACAATGCTTGAGTAACGGTCAGGAGCAACGCAACTGATCTCAACATTTGAAGGACAGTAAAAGGAATTCGAAGATACCGAAGGGACAGACAGAAATCATTACTTTTACTTTCAAAATCAATCTCGATAACTTTTAGGGAAATTATGAGATTCTAATTTTTAATAGAATTTTTTAAAATTAACTCATTGATGCCACTATTGGAGCAGGAGTTGCTTTCCCTTCCGGAGCACCTGAACCCACCCTGGATTTTTTAGGGTTCGTATTTCTCCAACTTTAGTTTTTCGGTGAAATGTCGTGTGTTCTATGTTTGCCATTCGTTTTATATTGTTGACCATGGTCCTGTCTGTCTGCCGACTTAATGATTTCTGTCTGCACCTTTTGGTATCTTCGAATTCCTTTTGTTTAAGGTATTTCATTTGGCTAGGATGAAATCAATTAAAAAAGTATAAGCAGTTCGAATTATATGTTAATGCTGCAAATTTGACTATGAAGCTCTTTTCTGGCATGTTTTAAGGTATAGTAAAAATTAATATGTAGTATTTTAAAAAAGTTTACATTTTCATTACAAATTTATATTAACCATTATGAACGTTATTGACAACACTACTATAGATCAGTCATCTATTGATCTATCTGTCAGTACAGTGATTTATTACATTTATTTTAGATAATCTAAATTGCAATTGGGGTCTGTTGATTAGTAATAAATAGTCCTTCACTCTGTAATAGTATCAATTCCACATTTAGATACGAAAATCAAAGTCAACTGGAATATTTACAGATTAATTCTGAATAGAACTGATTTAGAATTAAACTGAAATAGTTTTGTCGAGAAGTGTTTTATTGATGTCCAGATTTAATGACCGTTATTAAATATTTCCGTATAGAACAAATTTATGTAGCTATATTGTCATGTGGGGTCTGAAGGAACTAAAATGTAAAATAAAAAGAAGAAAATAATCAACACTTTATTTTGCTGCTGATGAGTAGTCATGCTTAGGCATAGATTAATATAACACTATATATTAAGGACGTTGCATCTTAATACATTTTGTGAAACCGGTTAAGAGAATCGAAAATGATGTCGAAAAATATATATTTAAGGCAGCTTTGAACCATTTAAGAATACCTAAACACACCCTGGCTATTCTGATTAAGCTTAGTTGATTTGTAATTTGTTTGATGGTAAGTAAATCCACTTATTTCTTTTGCAATATTAACTTACGATTGCTAGCATCTGTAACGTTCAAAAGGTTTCTGATACGTCGTCGTGGCAGTGTGAAACGAAACGAAATGATCGGTTATTCTACCCAGTATATTACTTCCAGCGCAGATCAGAACAAAAATCGGTCAAGGGAAAATTGCTTATGACGCTCAATATTTTTATAACAATGCTTAATAAACATTTATGACAAAAATGCTAAAAAGCAAAGTCAAATCAAACTTATAATAACAATAACATTAAAAGTAAATAAATTGAAAAAAATATATAATAAAAATAAACAGTTCTTTTCGCAACATGCAACAATCTGCTTTTTCGATAAACAGCAAAACATTGCTTTGAAATAATAAGATTATGGGTCGATTGTCTGATAGTTTATGAATTTGACACACGAACACTTCCTAGTATTATCTCTGGAATGTTTGGAAAGAAAGATATGACAAAAGTGAAAAGAATTCGACATAAATCATGCCTCGCTAATAGCATCTCATTAATGATATCATGTCTAGGTGAAGGATGTAAATCTCAGTGACAAAGAATTATCGTTTTCATATGGACATAAGTAGCCATTACAAACACTCACAGGACAATGACTTAGGTTTAAATAATACCACACCAGTCATCCTTTTATAAGATATATTATTAATATTTTGACCAGGTTAGGGGTCAAGCCTCTTGTAATCTTCATTAATTGACAGGTCAACGCGGGTGGGCGGGAAACCTTGTTAAGGACGATAATTTGGGAGCAAGTAACCCGCTGGTTCAGGGCATGTCCCAAGACCATCATCAATAAGAAAGTGACAATACACACAAAAGGACGGCATCGTCAAAGGAGACGATGAAAAAAATCGTAAATAAAAGTCTAAAATACCAAATAATCATCATAAATTGAAGTAATTTGATAGCAATTTTGAATATAAGACAAAATTCTTTCTCGGATATTCACTAAGGTCGAAAAGGACATTTCTTCTGAGTCAGAAGTTCAAACAAAATGACTTCACGGGTTTAAATGTTGAGTGAAAAATTGTGTCAATTAATTCACAAGTTTATACGTAAAACTTTAAGGACGGTCTAACATTTTTTTGATAAAAGACATTTTTATGAAAATCTTTAGAATTTAATTAAGATACAGAATTTAATTAGTATAGTCGCTAGAAATAATCATGATGAAAGAGAGAAGATTCCGAAATCCGAATTTTGATGGCCAGTTATTAATCATATTGTAAACTGTTGTGAAAATTCACCCCAAATTTTAGCAAAGCTGAACTCATATGTATATTTTCATATGGTTATCTCTTAATGATATTTTGCGACTATATGGACGATTTTCATTCATATTTGTTAATTTTCCCTTCTTGTCGGGGACGTTAGTCTGGCTAAAATCTTTTTAGTTAATAAATTGCTTTAGGATTATTCAAACAGCTTCAAAAAATACTATTTCCAGGTCGGTACATCTTGTAACCTTGTATTTTATTTGTTATTGTCTTTGTATTTTGCATTGACATCAAGAATAAAAGCCCCTGTCCCATTAAAAGAGAAGGGTTTATTGTTAAGATATGTTTAACCCCGCCACACAATTGATGTGCGTGTCCTAAACCAGGAACCTGCAGTTCGCTCTTCGTCCCTTGTTATCAAAACGTTTTAAGATACAATTAGTCGTCTATTGTAATTATAAGTTTGCATTTTGTACAGTCTGCTTCATTGTACGGACCTAAGTTCATTGTTGAAGGTCGGATAGAGACATGTAAATGTTGCATTTTTTTTGTAAACTGGACTTTGGTAGATTCCTGTGTTGATCTTTGGAGATCATTCCATATATCCTATTGTCAAAAAACTGATGTCCAAAATCAGTTCCTTTAAACAATGGAGAAATATCGTTAGTGAGTTTTCGGAAAAATATTATATTAAAAAGTATCATACTTTGATGACTAGCACCTCAAATGTTTATTCTGTAAGGCATTTTTATCTTTCTTTACAATGAAACAAATTTAAGTATGGGTTTACCCATTTTATGTAGTCAGTAGAAGAAAGTACAGGTAAAAAATTAACTTTTACAATTTGCCTAACTTTAGGAAATAAGGAAAATGATTAAACTTTTATGAAGACTGACTTGTATAGTCAACATTCAGCGGAATGCATTTATATTAAGATCAAGAAATATCACCGGGTTTCTACTACAATGAGTAACACGACGGGTGTCACTAGTGGAGCAGGAGTTGCTTATCCTTCCGGAGCACCTGAACTCACCCTGGTTTTTGTAGGGTTCGTGTTATTCCAACTTTAGTTTTCAGTGTAGTGTTGTGTGTTCTATGTTTGTCTTTCGTTTTATTTTGTTGGTCATGGTCTTGTCTGTCTTCCAACTTAACGATTTCTCTCTGACCCTTTGGTATCTTTGAATTCCTTTTAAACTCTAATCTGGGTTAAAGTCAATCCGAGAACAGGTCAACTTATTTTTTGGATTACTGGTAACAGGTCCATAACTAGTTGAGATATGGATCAACCAAATTCGTGGTGGCGCCTATAAAATTTTAGGAGGAAATTGATATATTATACTTCTCATCTGATCCGTTTTACACCTGTTAAAATTTAACGGATATAATAATTTGCTTGTCAGGGATTTTTATTATTATAAATAGGTAAAACATTTATCTATTCTTTCATGTTTAGATATAAAGATATAGGTTTCAAGTTTACATGCATCTACAGAAAATTAATAAAAAAAATATTACACAAATTCAAATTTTAACATAACCCATCCGGAATAATTAGTTTCGGCGTGAATAAAGTTGTACATAAATGTTATATAAATAACACTATTTAAAAATCTCTGAATATTGTCTTTTGGGAATCAGAACCGGCTCTCTTTTCAACAATTTACATAATAACTAATTTGAGCCAATATTATGTTACATTTTTTGTCTTACATGCTGTCGACACTGTTTATTCTTGGCACTTTCAGAAATACCTTGCTTTCTTTGTGTATTTATAACAGTCGTTCGTATTTTGATTTACGGAGCAAAGTAAGGAATTGCTTACCCTTGTGCAGCACCTTAATCGACGATTGTTTAAAAATAACCTAGTATCAAATGACAATGTTATTTTTACTTTAAAATAAATTTTATAAGAATGAAGTCAACAGCGACAAAATCGGTCTGTTTTCTTTCTCTTCCATTAAACTATAAAAGTGTAGTGAGATAAATAATACTGATAAAGTAACAACGATTAAAGTGCATCAATCAAAACAGTCGTTATCAGAACAGCATACCAGGCACGTGCTGCCGCTGATAAAGCGTAAGGAGCATAAAGTTTAATCTCGATGATACAAGCATAATGAAGAACGTGCGCGCGTCTATAGATAAAAAGTTTATGAATCAACTATTTATTTTGAGAAACTTTAAAAGCGAAAAATGGCTACCCTGCTTAAGCATCTGAGGGCTTCATGGCTATGGAGTTCACATATTGTAATCAGGAAATGGAACTACTAGTGACAATTTCATTAATAAACTTATATTAAACAATTTTTGATCTCTTATGTAAAAATGTTAAGGGACTTATTATTGTTTTCCTGGATGGGGGCTGGTCATTTGAAAACAATGGTTAAAAAACAATTGGCCCCCTCACAAATTGTCCAAAAAATTTTGACAACCCTAATGAATATGCCAAAAAAGTTGACCCCCCTTTTGAAATGTCACTAAATGGTAGAAAAAAACATGCAACATGCTAAAAACGGAGAACGAGAATGGTTTAAACTTCAATTTTTAAGAATATTTTAATGTCAGATGGAAAACAGGAATATTAAATGGTATTCTTATTCATAATAATTCACATTCTAAAGTTATAAACTAATCTTTTTAGCAAAATGAACAGCCGAAATCTTGTTTAGATGCAAAACAATCATTACATTAAAATAGAGTAAAAAAGCACTAAAATCCAGCGGGAGAGACAGCAACTAGGTTCCTTATGATTTGACCCTTTTTCGTAATTTAGTGCTTTAGAATTTTGACAAATGGAAAACATTTCAGTAAAACATTATTTTATAAAGGAGTAGGGACTTTAAGGCCCATTTTTGGCAAAAGGGCATATTTTCGTGAAAGCATTAAATAAGACCAAACATTTTAAAAAAATTAAAAATAACTTGTCCCTTAACAAAAATGATTAAGCATTGGGTATTCGTGGTTTTGGGGCTCAATAATACTTCCAAAGACGCACGAGAGCCGCAAGACGTCGTGCAATGTCGCGCGAAAATCGCTGGGTTTTTATACTTGTCGTAAGTCATTGATACTTTTAATCTCAGCAAAAAGTGTGCGACATCGTTGTAGTCGCATGATGTTCGCGTGATGTCGTGCGACGATCGCGCGACGAGTACAAATGAGCCCTTAGTCATAATTTGTGGATTGTACATGGGTATTATTCTCTTTAGGTCAAAAATTTATTAAGTTGGAAGAATTGGTACCAAAAATTGAAAAATGTCTTATCCAAAACCAAAATTTATATTGATTAAACATAGAGTATTCATCTCTTAAGTTCAGAATTATTAATAATTATTAATGTTAATTAGCATACATTCTTTAGTCACATGAATTTATACCATAAGTTTGCAAAATTTTGGAGAAATTTCAGACATATCAAAAGCAAACCTGACAAATTCAGACAAAAAATAATTTCATAGAAAATTACCAATAGAATTCTCCAATATCAATAAAATATAGAAATATAAAACATGTAATAAGCCATCAAGATTAAGGCTAGCAATCAAACAA
>JAULBM010000008.1:144360-168564 GCA_032357055.1 Geukensia granosissima
CGCAGGAAGACATGCCACTTTACCCAGACACATTATTCTGACTCTTGGCCGACCCGTCTTTGCTATTACTACTAAATGCTGCGTGGTTAGCGGAGAGGCAGCAAATACCAATTTTAATGTCTTTGGTTTGACCCGGCCGGGGATCGAACCCACGGCCTTCCGCACTCGATGCGAGCACTCTAAACCCTACACCACCGAGGCGGTCGAAAAAATGAAGAAGAACAGTGTCTGGAAAAAGATTAATTTCATACAGATGAGCAAGAAATTCTAGTTCTGGTTTAGCTGACTTTTTTGGAAAATTAACAAATTAAATTAACTCAGGCATTGACACTTAATTTATACACTACAAAAAACTTGACAATTTTTAGTTGTGGTGCCAATAAATTGAGCGCGGAATGCTTAAATACCATTATAAGTGTCGGAAAAATAATTTTGCCGCAATATTAAAAAAAAAGGTTGTAATTATTATGCCAAAGAATTTTGTTACCACAAATTGGTCAAATTCTATCATAAAAATAAAGATTGGTATGTAAATTTGGTTATACTTGTAATCATCTTATGAAACACGAGATAAAGCATCCTACATTTTACGGAAACATGGTAAATACAGCTCTAGCTGAAATTTAAACAAAATGGTCTTAAAACTCATCTTAATAAACTAATCCGTAAAGGATATCGCCACATTATTTTAAAATTTTTTAATATGGTTTTTATTGGTACTAATATTGACTTTCTTGTTAATAGCTCAATACGGAACTAAACAGTTTATATTTGTTTTAAAATTTTCTACTTCCCGTCTATATATTTTTATTGGCATTTGCACAACCCATATTTTCTTTTAATGATATTTAAACACTAAATCCAATTGGACGTGTTAATATTAATACCTTTGTAAAGGAAAACTTGGTTTCCTGGTCGTATACTTTTGGGTTTTTAACAAGCAAACAGCAAGTGCAAGCACTGTTGTGAGGTCGATACTTTTGTTGTCTTTGTTTAATTAGTCATTTGGTGCATTCACACTTAATGCGAATTCAATTCGAATAATTGAATTCGAATCAAGTTAATGCGTATTCAAAACTTTACTTGCGGTCATACGTTTATTTTAAACACATTCAATGCGAATTGAAATTCGCATTGAAATTAGCTTTCCGTTCAAACATAAAGAACTTTGAATTCGCATTCAGATAAAAACGTCATTGTGTTATTTTTTAAATCTTTTTAATATTTATTTTATATTTTAATCATTTTCACTGGTAGTCAGCGTTGATGTTCTAAACCAGTGACGTCTTGAAAATATGATGTCATGGATTGTATCGCGTCAAATTCCGAGTTTTCTGTTTATTACTTAGATTTATATCAATTTTTAAAATATATGTAATTGATATCCAATTATTAGCACACTTGTTTCAATTCGCTTTCATCGAAATTGTCTCTTAACACGGAACTAGAATGCGCATTGAATGCGAATTATCCAATTCGCATTATTGAAAATGTATCCTTAATGCGAATTGGATAATGCGCATTATTTCAATTCGAATTAATTCGCATTAGAATTTCATTGACGTGTGAACGCGTAACTAGTTTTGAATTCGATTTGAATGCGAATTATATGTCCGTGTGAACGCAGCATGAGAATGAATGATGATGATGTAAAACAAGTCTGATGGGATATACAATTATCACCATATATCAACATCTTATTCAGAATAAATTTTCTAAATTAGTTTGCTCTAAATTGTGACTAACATCGATTGTGACTATACTACGGCTTTGACTACTGAGTAACATAACGGGTGCCACTAGTGGAGCAGGAGTTGCTTACCTTTCCGGAGCACCTGAACTCACCCTTGTTTTTGTAGGGTTCGTGTTACTCTAGCTTTAGTTTTCAGTGAAGTATTGTGTGTTCTATGTTTGTCTTTCGTTTTTGTTGGCCATTGTCTTGCCTGTCTTCCGACATAACGATTTCTGTCTGCCCCTTTGGTATCTTGGAATTCCTTTTGACAGTTCAAAAATACCTTTAACACAAACTTCCATAACTTGACATAAAAAATCTTTACTAGAGAGAATAAAATTAAACTTGTCTTGCTTTGACATGGATAAAAAGCTAGGAATTGTTTGAATATTATAATTATAAAGTTTTTTTGCGTAGTTGTATTCTATAACAAGATGAAATTCGTCTTCTACATTAGACATAAAATGGTTATTCGGCCTTGTCCTTTTTTCGCCTGTCATCATAAAAACGTGATTTTGAAATATATGTTGATTGTAGTAAATATTACGTTATTCAATGTGAAATACTGATATTTTGTAGATGTGTCCATTAAGATGGTCGAGTAACAACTGACTTACCAGTGGGTTTTATGCTTGATTGGGTCTCTTGATCTTACCTTAGATTGGACAGAAAAAAAATCCTATAAAGTCATAATGGAGAACATTATAAAATAAATTTTCTCAAAATCAAATAAATCTTTTACAAAAACGACAGTGGAATAAGGGATGAATCATCATTATCTTTGTTGTGCCACAAAAATAACAAAATTTGATTGGCAGACGGCAAAATCCATTATTTACAGAAACTGAAATGGACTTCCGTGTATATCAAATCTGTTTGGGATAGCGGTCTGAACCATGGTAACAATTTGATCATTTCGAATGTGCTTAATTAGCTGCATCATACGCGTAAGTTTTCCCCGCATAACGAACAAATACTGAATAATAGACCTGGGGTGCGTTTTTTCACCTGTATCTGAACGTGACATGTTTCAGAATCATGATTCTGCGAAAAACATAATGTTCCAACTTACTGAACAATTAGAATCATTGGTCTCTTTTGTTTCAAATGATTCGAAATCATGTTTCTGTTTTATTTAAAAAAACGGTGAAATATAAATATGAATTTGAATCATGTTTCAGATCACGTGAAAAAAAAAACGCAGCCCCTAATAAATTCTTTGCTTAAACAGTTAAAATTCCTTCGTCTTTAAGGAAAAGAAATCAAGAAATCAGACAAGACTTGAGTCATTCCCGGAGTATCCAGATTTAGATAGAATAGTATAAGGTCGTTCGTTAAATAGCAGTAGGTTAAATTAATACAAGTGGATTTCCTGTACATCGATGTATTAATACATGTTTAACAACAGGGTCACGATATTTAAACCACTTGTACTTTAAAATTATTTTGTAACAGATACATATAAACCATGTGTTCATTTTTATGTCTCTGCTTGTATAAAAGTTTAAACATATTTTATTAGTAAATGCATGTTAATATATTACAAAACAATACACGTAATATAGTATATACAGTAAATAATTAACTAAAGGGAACAAGAAACAAGTAAAAACTTATATTAACCCCTTTCGATAAAAAGTTTCAAATTATAAACCACTAAGCACGGCTCGACGCAGTGACCCACTAGCAACCAGCCTTGCTGCAGTGTGTTTAGGTAGGACGCGGCCATGAAAATCACTTCACAGCGGAACCGGTCTTCCCTGCTCGGCACCGTGGCCATAAAAATGCCGTTGAAGTCCAACCAAACCAGCCAGCTACAGAACAAGAAACAAGTAAAAACTTAACCCCTTTCTATAAAAAGTTTCAAATTATAAACCACAAAGCATAGCCTATGGGCTACTGCATTCATATTTGTGTCTGTATCCGCTACCTTGAACAAAAGCAGTTACAATGAAACATAAAAAATCGACATTCACTGGATTATAGGTTCCTGACTTGGGACATGCACGTGAGTATGTGGAGGGTTTTAAAAAGTTGTGAGTAATCCAACCCCCCTTACCTGAGACAGTGGTGTAATAAAATGACATATATACCGAGTTGGAAACGTGACGATGGTGGACAAACTCAAACTAAACGTAGATACTCCGACGACAAGAAAGTTAGTGAATCTGGTGTACAGACACGAACCGGACGTAAAGCCTCTGAGGATAAGAAAGGTAGTGAAGCTGGTGTACAGACACGAACTGGACGTACAGACTCTGAGGATAAGAAAGGTAGTGAAGCTAGTGTACAGACACGAGCTTGACGTAGATATTCTGATGATAAGAAAGGAAGTGAGGCAGGTGTACAGGCACGAACTGGACGTAAAGGCTCTGAGGATAAGAAAGGTAGTGAAGCTGGTGTACAGACACGAACTGGACGTAGAGTCTCTGAGGATAAGAAAGGTAGTGAAGCTGTTGTACAACACGAACTGGACGTAGAGATTCTGAGGATAAGAAAGGTAGTGAAGCTGGTGTACAGGCACGAACTGGACGTTGAGGCTCTGAGGATAAGAAAGGTATTGAAGCTGTGTACAGGCACGAGCTGGGCGTAGTGACTCCGAGGATAAGAAAGGTAGTGAAGCTGTTGTACAGGAACGAACTGAACGTAGAGAGTCTGAGGATAAGAAAGGTAAAGAAGCTGGTGTACAGACACTAGCTGGACGTAGAGATTCTGAAGATAAGAAAGGTAGTGAAGCTGGTGTACAGGCACGAACTGGACGTAGAGCCTCTGAGGATAACAAAGGTAGTGAAGCTGGTGTACAGGCACGAACTGGACGTAGAGTCTCTGAGGATAACAAAGGTAGTGAAGCAGGTGTACAGACACGAACTGGACGTAGAGGGTCTGAGGATAAGAAAGGTATTGAAGCTAGTGTACAGGCACGAACTGGACGTAGAGGGTTTGAGGATAAGAAAGGTAGTGAAGCTGGTGTACTGGCACGAACTGGACGTAGAGACTCTGAGGATAAGAAAGTTAGTGAGGCTGGTGTACAGACTTGAGCTGAAAGAAGGGACTCTGAGGATGAGAAAGGTAGTGAAGCTGGTGTACAGGCACGAACTGGACGTAGAAGGTCTGAGGATAAGAAAGTTAGTGATGCAGGTGTACAGACACGAACTGGACGTAGAGACTCTGAGGATAAGAAAGGTATTGAAGCTGGTGTACAGGCACGAACTGGCCGTAGAGACTCTGAGGATAAGAAAGTTAGTGAGGCTGGTGTACAGACTTGAGCTGAAAGTAGAGACTTGTGTACAGGCACAAACTGGACGTAGAGGGTCTCAGGATAAGAAAGTAAGTGAGGCAGTTGTACAGACACGAACTGGACGTAGAGGCTCTGAGGATAAGAAAGGTAGTGAAGCTGGTGTACAGACACGAACTGGACGTAGAGACTCTGAGGATAAGAGCGGTAGTAAAGCTGTTGTACAAGCACGAACTGGACGTAGAGTCTGAGGATAAAAAAGGTAGTGAAGCTGTTGTACAGGCACGAACTGGACGTAAAGACTCTGAGGATAAGAAAGGTAGTTAAACTAGTGTACAGACAGGAACTGGACGTAGTGACTCTGAGGATAAGAAAGGTAGTGAAGCTGGTGTACAGGCACGAACTGGACGTAGAGATTCTGAGGATAAGAAAGGTAGTGAAGCTGTTGTACAGGCACGAACTGGACGTAGTGACTCTGAGGATAAAAAAGGTAGTGAAGCTGGTGTACAGACACGAGCTGGACGTAGAGACTCTGAGGATAAGAAAGGTATTGAAGCTGGTGTACAGACACGAGCTGGACGTAGAGACTCTAAGGATAAGAAAGGTAGTGAAGCTGGTGTACAGACACGAACTGGACGTAGAGATTCTGAGGATAAGAAAGGTAGTCAAGCTGGTGTACAGACACGAACTGGACGTAGAAATTCTGAGGATAAGAAAGGTAGTGAAGCTGTTGTAAAGGCACGAACTGGACGTAGTGACTCTAAGGATAAAAAAGGTAGTGAAGCTGGTGTACAGACACGAGCTGGACGTAGAGACTCTGAGGATAAGAAAAGTAGTGAAGCTGGTGTACAGACACGAACTGGACGTAGAGATTCTGAGAATAAGAAAGGTAGTGAAGCTGGTGTACAGACACGAACTGGACGTAGAAATTTTGAGGATAAGAAAGGTAGTGAAGCTGTTGTACAGGCACGAACTGGACGTAGTGACTCTGGGGATAAAAAAGGTAGTGAAGCTGGTGTACAGACACGAGCTGGACGTAGATACTCTGAGGACAAGAAAGGTATTGAAGCTGGTGTACAGACACGAGCTGGACATAGAGACTCTAAGGATAAGAAAGGTAGTGAAGCTGGTGTACAGACACGAACTGGACGTAGAGACTCTGATGATAAGAAAGGTAGTGAAGCTGGTGTACAAACACAAGCTGGACTTTAAAACTCTGAAGACAGGAAAGTAAGTGAAACTAGTGTACATACAGACATGCATCAATCAGTATCTCAAACAGAAAGTATGTTAACATTTATTAATTGCAGGACATCATATGTAACACCAAGGACTACGTATAGATCTTTTTCAGAAGTACGTGCTACTACAAGACGTTAGAAGTAGCGAAGAAGACCAGGAATAGAGCAAACTAGACATCAATTAGCATGCACCAAGTGAAATCTTTCAGTTGGGAAGATTGCATTGAGAGAGTTTTGAAGAATGAATATGGGTATATTATACATTGATCAGTTTTTGATAAACTAGCAACCGGTTTAAATGGGGGAATTACCGATGACTTAACGTGCAAACTGTGTGGAAAGGAATTAACAGTGGCGCATATTCTATTTGAGAGAAAGGCAGCCCTTTAGGAGGGCAGATATAGCTGGAAACATGATAAAGTTTTAGAGGTACTAGAAACAGAACGTAAGAAGAACGAACCCTAAAAAGAACAGACCAGAAACAGGTGTCCAAATCCGTACAGTTGATAAGAACAGATCAGAAACAGGTGTCCAAATCCGTACAGTTGATAAGAGCAGAAGAGAAAAAGAGAATAAAATAAGGCTCAAAATAGTATCATTTTTTGACTGCAAAAAATATCGCATCGATTGTTTAAATAACGAGTAAGCCATTTCGGAGCACACAGCACAATCCACCTTACACAGCAACACGTTCAAAATTGAAGATCATGGATAACATATATATGTCCAGTGTAGAATACCCATATGAGAGATCAAAAGTGCATAGTCCAAAGAGACATTACAAATTTGAAATAAACTAAAAGATAAAATGAAAACAAAAAGAAAATTGCTTGGAATCCATGAACTCATTTACAATACAGGAGTGGCTGAGCCTTCCTTGCGAATATAATTCTGCTAAAGTTGGGGCCTATATGATCTTAGTTTGTTATATTGGATAACAAAGCTACATAAGTGTCCTTACAAGCAATGTTTTATTGCTGATTCTGAAAAAAAGTCACATCAAGCAACTATCAAAGCTTTTAACTTATATTTTTAAGAACTATTAAGACTTGTCGACACAAACTATGAAAGACGTGGTATAAAATCAAAATGTTAATACTAAAGAACTCCAATTAAAGACCCGAATGACATTTTAAACTCCTTTTAAATATTAGATTCTTTCCCGTTGAAACATCATCAATTGACTATTCTACCCTCTACAAATGCAGCCATAACACGAGCTCTTCTCGAATCAAGAATCAGAAGATCAAATCTATAGTTTCTTTAAAAAAAACTCAGAAAGACGACACACATACATCGTTGTCGGTAGAACAAACACACAAATACATCGTTGTCGGTAGAACAAACACACAAATACAACATCGTTGTCGGTAGAACAAACACACAATTTGTTCAACGCAACAAAAATATTAAAAAAGAACAAATATACAGAGGATAATATTTTAAAAATACAATGTACTTGATTCCATAATTGACAATTTATTTGTGTAGTTTGGTGGATGTTTTCCATTTCAATGAGCACCAATCGTGCTCCTCTCCACGTCGATTTAAAGACTTTCTTAAGGAGATATCTCAGAAAAAAACAAAAGGGCTCATCCAAATCTTTAATTTCGGCTTATGTTATATAGATGGTGTCCTGTCTCTGAACAATGCTGGATTCTGTGATTATCTTCAGCTTTTCTACCCAGATAAGATCGGATTTAAAGACACAACAAATAGTTCCAAGTCTGCCTCATACCTTGATCTTCACCTTGAATTAAACAGTAGAGGAAGGCTTAATACAAAACTAAATGACAAACGTGATGTCTTCAACTTTCCAATAGTCACCTTTCCGTTCATTTGTAGCGGCAGTCCAGCTGCCCGGCGTATGGCTATACATTTTGTCTTGTCGGTCGGTATGGAGTTTCCGTTTCACAATGAAGACGGATCATTTCCTGTGAAGCTGTTAAGTAACCTAAAACAGGATGTCCAATTTCTCCGCTTGGAGGGTCGTAATCCCTTAAGTCTTCCCCTTTACCCTGAAATTAATGACTTATATGCCGATTGGAAAATGGACAAATCGATGGTGTCTTTAAACAGCAGGACCTGCTTACCCTTTCGGCTCTTTCCGCTTTGCTATCTAAAATATGGAGTGGGCGAGAATGGCCGAATAGTTACGATTGGCATAGTTGTGTGTTAGCTTTGAGTTTTATGTGAACAGCATGTGTAATGTTCCGTCTTGTTCGTGTTCTCGAGATTGCAGTTTCTGTTGACTTATCCCCTTTGTCTGGCCTTCGGTTTCATTTCGCCCCCTCTCTCCATCATCACGAAAAGGAGGCTTACTCAACGGAGCATCAGCTTGGAAATCACTTGTAAAAAACTCCTTGGTATACAAATTAACAACTCGTTGGCTTTAAGCAACAAATTGATAACCTATGTTATGTCATATTTTCAAGATTAGGGTTACCTAAAGTTATATGACATGACCAGAATAGATACACTGCAGCAGCAAACAACACGAATGATGATCTTGTGTTGGTGTATATGCTTTCTTATCTCATTTTAAATCATGTTTCTTTTTTTTATCGTTACATTCGTATTATTTTATCAGCAGTAAAAACGGGCTCCAGTGTTACTGCGAAACCAGCAATTTTAGAGGTGGCTTGATTCAAATGTGAATTATAAAAAATTCCAAAGATCTTTTAGAATGCCTCAAATGGAGGTCCTTTTACCCTTTGCAGTAGCATAAAATCTTTGATTTTTCAACCCCATATACCGCCATTCCCCATTCAAAATAAAAAAGCTTTGGTTTACTTTGTTTTGTCAAAAAAGATAACAAACGCAAGTACAATGATTTGGTTTAAGAATGAACAACCTTTATTATGTTTTTCGCCACTCTGATGCTAATAAAAGTAGTCTGAAGATGAAATTTGCAGAATGCTAGAGTTCTTGATTGACAACAATTTGTAATGTTTTGAAGATGTACTTTTCAACAGACTGTTGGCATTCCAATGTGGACCAACTGTGCACCCCTTCTCGACGATTTATTTCTCTATTTTTATGACACTGACCTCGTCCAGTGCCTTCTGCAGAAAAAAAAGGAAAATGTTGGCTATAGAGATGATGTTCTTTAGCTAAATAATTCTAAATTTGGTGACTTTGTTGACTGCATCTATCCAATTGAACTTTAAATTAAGGATACAACAGAAACAGAAAGGTCTGATTCATACCTTGACTTACACCTAGAAATGGACAGTTTGGGCCGGTTAACAGCAAAACTTTACGACAAGAGAGATGATTTCGATTTCCCATCATTGTAAACTTTTCGGTTGTCATCATGATTTTGTTGACCAACACGAAATATCTATTTCACAAATGACAATATGTATATCTCCCACTGTTGTCCACAATCGTAACTACTCGACCTTTTTCGCTTTACTATCGAAATATGCTATTGGAGTGAGCGAGAATGGCCATATAGTTACGATTGTGTTGTCACATTAAATCCGTTCCTATACCGGTTTTACTATAACATTGATAAAGACTATACACCGACTTTGTCTATCGAGAAACACGCGTGATTCAGGAGTTGCTTACCCTTCCGGAGCACCTGAACCCTCCCCAGTTTTTGTAGTGTTCGTGTTACTCTAGCTTTATTTTTCAGTATAGTGTTGTGCGTACTGTTTTTCTATCATTTTTTGGTCTGTCTTCCGATTTAACGATTTCTGTCTGCATCTTCGAATTCTTTTATTATTGTATTACAGTTACGATGATCTGAGGAGAGCTTAGTATTTGTAACTATCACTGTAGCAACCCTCTATTAATAAAATTATCATTATTATTATTATTATTATTATTATTATTATTATTATTATTATTATTATTTTGAAGCCTAGGAAACTCCCGCCACATTTTTGTCAAGGAGTAAATAAATAGGCACTATCATTTTGCGGTGAAATGAAAATAAGTTTCCGTACGTCAATAATTGGGTTGATTATTGATTATTTATGTGTTTATTATCGTGTTATAAAGAATCCTCTTCATGTTTAGAGGGGATGTTTCTTGCCATATAAAGAAGCCTGATGTCTAATAAGCGGCACTAAATAATATATATATATTCTAAATATCACGTAGTATCACGTGATTGAAGTTTCGTTGCTAGATTTGTGTTTTGTTCCGTGTACATAGAACCAAAATAATCGACAATTCAGACTATTTGCGTGTCACGAAAGTTAAATTATAGATGTAAACAACTCAATGTATTTCTAAATTGTATAATTGGTCTCCTGGCAGATACCGATTTTGCAATTTTGCAAACGTTTAAGAAAATTGGCAGATATTTTCATTAGTGAAGAGTACATCTCGGATTTGCATTAAGAACAACATAGTTGTATCCGGTATATTTCTGATTAATCAATACATCTTAAAATACAACGACCAAAAAAACTCGCTATCTGACAAAATGGTAGGATAACAATAAAGCACCTAGACAGAAGCCAGTTTCCTTGTATAAAGTTTTATTGTAGAATCGATTGGATCGTCATGCTCGGAACGTAACTAACTATATGCGTCTTATGAATGGGGACAAAATCGATATCTGTAATGAGCTTGGATGTTAGTTCGCCTGATTATATTCAGCAAATTGCTTTTCTGAATGAATCATTTGACCCTTTAAGCTGACTGTAATATATAGACTTAGTAATACCATAGCAATTGTGATTCAGTCGGCTAGTATGTAATAATTTGCTATTCTTGGCTCGTTAATCAACCATAAACAAAGACAACTTCTGTAATGTCGTAGTCTTCCACATATTTTGCATGAAAGTCGCTCAGAGTCAGATTAATGCGTCTGGGTAAAATGGCATGTCTTCCTGTGGACTGTTGCTTTCGCGAGCTAGCACGTTAAAAATCCGGCTCAGCTTGTTGGTCTAGTACAAAGCAGGGTTCGTTTATCATCATCATTCATTAATAACCTCTCGTCCTGAATATGCATGAAATATTTGCCGCTGGACGTTAAGCAACATTTAATCAATCAATCAATCAATCAATCAATCAATCAGTCAATCAGTCATTTAATCGCATTACAGAAACAACAGATAATGTTAGGCCGAGAAACCCGTCTTATTTTAAATACATGTATTACTAAGACGTTTCACATGTTTGACTTCAGGCGCGGATTCAGGCGGGGGCGCACCCGGCGCCCCCCCCCTAAAAACGAAAAAAATATAATTTTTTAGTCCTAATTTTCGTGATTTCTATGAGCTTCCGGGGTGCTTCGCCCACTGGTCCCCTAAAAAGGCACTGACCTGGATCAGCGTCCCCCCCCCAACATAAAATCCTGGATCTGCGCCTGGACTTCATCATAAGATCAACTTAGTGGTCATTCTTTTTAGGTGAATTCCGTTTATGTGTTGGTTATGCGTTGGAATTTCTATTGATTAGTTACTAAAATGCAAATGTCGATAAATGTCATTTTTTAATATTTTCTTGGACTGTGTCCCGTCATTTGGTAAATGTCCGATGTCCCCTTAAGTACCCGTATTGTAATAACGACATCGAATTTTTTGCAAGGATATCATGCATGTTCTAAGGACTTTCATGCACGAGACCACCGATTTTCATCACGTAGTTCACATTGACCCGGACATATAAATTTGTCGCACACATTCTTGACATGTACTTTTGTCGGATTTCGGTTGTTTTCGGACGATTACGTATTTTAATGTTCACCGCGTTGACCATGCTGTCAAATAATGACATCGTTGACAGACTAATGAATATTTTGACAAGGCTGGTCTTGTTTTATGACTTTATTATACAAAGATACCACGAAATGATTTAATTACGACCACCAGGATAAAATAATTACATGATTTCCCCATAAATGGTTTCTCGGGGGCAATATGCAACAAAAATTTGTGCTCTTTCAATAATTTGTCTATATATACAAATTCGAGTCTGATAAACCATGTTAAGAGGTGTTTCGTCATTTTCTTTTGTTGACTTCTTAAATTTGATTATACAATGTGATACGTTAAAGTGCAAGCGGAAGTATTTTATTGTGGTAGCAGTGTAAGCTCCGATTACTGGATTTCCCCAAAACCATTTCTGACATCCGCTTTTTCAACATGTTTTGCGATAAACAAAATGAAAAGAAATTTAGACCTTTATTTTAACAACATTCGAGAGATCTTTTTATCCACTGTCCACCCACTTCTTCTGAATATTCGAAGGTCAATTGGCAAGATATATTACTAAAATCAAACATTTCGCAAGATTTCGGTCTGATTTCAACAATACCAAGTTATTATTTGTAGTATTTGTACTACGCTCAAGGTTTATTTGATTAATATTAATGTACGTGTAGGCGTGAAAAATTCTACACAGACGTTCACTGAAATATGACTATGTGTTATTCTTAGTCAAAAGTAAGGTGCATTCGGTACTTTATAATATGAAACTTTTAGATTAACTAAAATTTATGAGTTAAAATGGTTCTTGGTGGATGGGGAAAAGGTGGTGGTGGTGGTGGTGGTGGTGGTGGGGGGTATCTACCAAAATTCTTGCTCCGATTTAACCTGTATATAACCTTCCAATATTCAGTCCATTAAAAATTGACAGAGAAGTTTTTTGTAATACAGCACAAAAACACCGCTCTGAAAATCGTTCCCTATTGTTAAAAATGTTGGATTTGTTATGTTTTTCAACAGTATCTATAAATCTCATATCATGAGTCAACACAAAGCATTCCAATATTAAAGGAGTTTAGACCAAAACCACCATGCATGTCTCTTCTCTCCTAACCCGAGAAGGGGAGGGGGGCTTATTGGACTGTCGAATGAACAACTTACGTAATACCCCATGTATACTATGGGTAAACTTTAGTTACTCTGTTATTATCAGGTTTCATGGCATTTATGCGCAAGTATTTGAAATATATAAAAATATTACCAAATTCTTTGTGCAGGTAAGTTTTATCAATGAAATTTTTCTCGGTCAGTGACACGGATCAACCGAAACAGCGGGTTTTTCCAAAAGCTTGTTCAAATTAATGTGTTGTTTGTTTGAAATCATACCTTACAACAAAGAAGACTTTCTGCTTGATTTACCTACATGTACACAAAAGATTAAAGCGAACAAGTACACAATATGTAGATAAGAGAAATAAGAATAATTTTATATATAATCAATATTTTCAATTTGTTGAATGTTGGCGACATGTTGTCTATGTTTGTTTTAATCAGTATTTGTTCAAACTTAATTTTTTAAAAGGTAGCTGGGTATTTATAAGTACATTTACTTATATATCTAAACATAACGATCTTATCAATCAATTATTGAGATTGTTTGTATAAAATGTTTAAAAAACAACATTGTATGACATCAATTATTCCAAAAAAAGCCAAACTTTTAAAAATAAAAAATTGTCAATATTAATACCCCCCAAATTTCATGCATGACAGTATTGGTTTGCTGAACGTTCACCGCCAAATATTTCATTTTGTCAGGAGAACAAGTTCAACAATTATCAGAAGAAGGGTCGGGATGGGACACTACAGGGCAACGGTTTTGACTGCCACTGGAAAAGGATATTGATGAGTAGGGACGAGTAGCGGCATCGTGGGACTCTCTAAACACGTTACCCAACATATGATTATGTTATATTCCGTATTATAACATGGCAACTCCCATCCAATGAGTTGGCCTTCCCTATCCACCACCGGGGATAGCGAGAATTCAGCTGTGTGAAGAGCCATGGAGATCGCTTCGGTGCTCATGGCCCGGTACCATATTGGATTGTATACGGAAGTTTTACACGAATCGAATGTTTGATTCCATAACCTCTAGCGGAAAACATTTCATACATATAAAGGACGAGCATGTTGATGTCATATGAAACCCGCTTTGAAGTAGATACTTTTAACGTGCTAGCTCACAAGACAAAAGTCCATAAAAAGACGTGCCACGTTGACACATTACTTTGACTCCAAGCAGATCAGTGTCTGCTCTTACTCTTACATACCGCGTGCTGAGTGAGGATCGAATCCACGATCTTCCCCCTTCGAGTCGAGACCCCTAGGACAGTTAAAGAACGAAAAAGGAAAAGACTTCATATATCTTCCTATATGAACTATGCGTTCAGACTGTATTCGGTTGGGAAACGATGTACCTGCATGGAAAACTAAATGATAGCTATTGTTTTTTTTTGTATTCAAGTGTTATAAAGCATGTTTGGAGTCAAAGTTGGTAGAGCAAAGTCAACTGCGAATCATAAAATAATAAAATAGCATATTAATGTAACTTTTTTTAGAATTCCGAGGTCAATGTTTTGCGTACATGACAGAGTAAAGAAATAATATTTTCTTGACATCTGTGACCACAATATATATTTATTTAATTCTAAGAAGTCGTTAGTTTTATTGACGTATACACAATACCTCAAGAATGTGTTAAAGGTTAATTTTATGTATGAAATGTGATATATTACAGCGAAGACATATCTTTATCATGATAGACATTTTTAGTCTATTTTTCTCCAGATTTGAAAATGAAACAATTCTTCAACGAAGGCTGAAAGTTTTTTTGTTCATTCCGGGCTTAATGTGAGTAAAATGTTCAAAACGTCGTTCCAGGTCTGATGAATTGATATATTGTAACAGATAATGTGTCAGGCTCTGATCCAATTTCTACTATTTCTTTTTAAAATTTTTTTCTCGGCCTTTTCAATATATTATTACAGTAAATGATGCCCTCTAAATATAGATTCTTCATTAAAATAATAAAATTCTTATTCTTGTAGCGGATAAAAATGCTTTATCAATGTACAAATCAAACAAAATTTATTTACTATATACATCCGTTATGCCAAATTTAACTGAAAAAAAGAGCCATAAGCTTGATTTTATCGTCCTGTTTGTAGTTGCGTTCGGAATCTTCACATTGAGCACCGAACATACAGGGAGTTGAGATTTGTTTCTGTCTGATTGTCCAATCCGGGCAGATTATTTTTATTTCCAAAAAAAACTGCACAAGAAAATTTTGTTCACCTCCAAATTGATTTATTATTTACTTGGTGCTTCACGTCCAGCGGGCAATATATAAGCCATATTCAGCTGGGAACAAGTCAACAAACAATACATCAATATGTAGACTGTAGCAGTGGACCGTAGAGGGGGGGGTTACTAAAACTGATAAAAATTACCGGAAAATTAAGTCTTAAAGCAAAAACACTTTTTTGTCAGCAAAGGTTAAAAGATGAATGATATCAAACAAAAAGATTTTTAACCTTAAAAGATTTCTGCCAATTTTGTACTTCTTCTTACAATTCGATATTGAATATCAACTTTGTGATTGAAAGTTTAATATGATGTCATCAAATGTTTTGCTGTAGTTTCGTTTTGATGGTCAAGTCTTTTCTATAAAAAAATTGAATTGAAAAACTTGTAAATTTAAAAGTAAATAACGTCTTATTTCTTCGTGGATTTAAACCAAAAAAGAGAACACATGATTTTTTGGATGTTGGTTTTGTGACATCCTTTAGTAGATATATGCTAAACAAATGCATGTTTTCTGTTTGCACCAAAAAAAAAAAAAAAAAAAAAATAAGTAAAAATTTGTCCCTTATTTTTCTTATTCCTAGGTCAAGATCGCTTTTTTTTTTGGAATAAATCAGTAATTGGTTGCTATCAAAATGAGGAACTGCTAAAAATATATCTGTGCCCAACAAAGTAAATTTTGAATGTAAATATAAAAAATGATATCACAACTATATACCAGATTTCTCGGATGCGATACAAAAAAGTACATTGGTAACTGGTAGGTCGAATTAGGCTATAATAATTTCATTCCAATGAATATTAATGTAATATGTAATTTTTTATTGATCATAGCCTTGGTGTGTCGGATACTTGGGGGTCGCATTTCTTTCAATATTACACGAATCCCAGTGAAACAAATGTAGACACACTGCCCACAAGAAGATTATACTTTAATACAATATATTCATGTCTATTTTCTTTATGCTCACTACTGCAAACTCTATTTGGCACAAAATTCTTTTTGTACAACAGAACTTTAATATACTTGCCATAATTGAGAACTGAGAGAACTTTTTCGTGGTCGAGTTTTTTTTTGTATCATGTATAAATACTTTTAATTGTATTGTTGGTCTTCAGTATCTATCTCAAGTGTTAATTCAATCTCAGCTGATCTCAATAGTGTTTTTATTGTCACACAACAGTCCCAGGTTAAGCACCCACTAACACCGCCACATACTAAATGTGCCTGTCAAAAGCCAGGAACATGTTGTCCAGTGGTTGTCGTTGTAAACAATTATTTATTGTTATTTGTTTATTTTTCAATGGATTAGGTCGATTGTGGTGTTTTATTACTAGTTCCATATTTTGTACTTTTGGGACTATACAGCTTTCGTTATGGTATGGACTGCGGTCAATTATGAAGACCTAATTGGTCCTGAAAAAGTTTGATTTCTACTGTTATTAGGTGGATGGCTGTGTCAGGAAAATCATGCCACTTCTCCTATTATTATATATTTATATGGTATCTTGTATTTGTCTTGACAATCATTTTTATCCTCTGTTTGGTTCTAGATTGGTATTCTATTTAATTCCTTTCATGCATAAATTTTGGTTTGGATTTCATGGTCTACTGCTTCTGTTTTTCACTCGTGTATTATTAAAAAAATTTTAGTGGTTCAACAACATTTTTTTTTCTGTATATATTAGATCAGTTCCCTTCCAGATTACCAGTGTGTGTGCGTGACATTGTTTGTGTGTGTGCGCGTAAATGTATAGTACTTTTTCATCCTTTCAGCAGTAAAAAAAACCACTTGTAATCACAATATTATATATTTTATCTTTTGCTTTACGTAAACACATTATAATAAACATGTACAAAAAATAGAAAATAAAATCTATCCTTATAGATTGAGCATTACGTAAAGATGGTCACAACAAGCATAAAACCTCTCACACGACCTTTGATGTCCTCTCATGTCTCACACACTAGCATCACGCTTCCTTCCTATACTCTCTTGTATCGCCGTCTATCGGCCATTGTGGCCATGTGGAAATATAACACTTTATGTCCAAAAAAATAAGGACCCGTAGTGATATGAAAGCGCGATATGATGAAATGGAATCGACAGACAAGCTGTGTTGATACAACAACAAAATATTTTGTTTGTGTCATTCACTGGATTTCTTAAAGAAAACAATAACTCATGAAAATTGCAATCATAAAATCTTGGCACCAGTGCAGGCAATCGACATCGGAAATCTCAAGATTTCCACAATCGTAAAAAAACACAATTCCCTCAACTTAAAAAAATAACAATTAACAATATCACAAGAGATCAACAACAAACATTAAAATTTAAAAACTAATGTCAACTTCTTCTAAATAGACTCTTAATTGAAGCGAGTCATAAAATGTCTTGACTAAAAGCCCGTTACAGTGTAGGGGACTCTAACAATCATCCCATTCATCCTATCTTCACTTTACTGGCCATGGAATGACGTTTCACGGTGAAGCGTCAGACTAAAAATTAGTCCCTCCACTTTCAAATCTGTGCACCAAACGTTTAGTCCTTCAAAATGACTTCTACGTCTGCCGTCAAATCACAACAAAGAGCATTGTTAAAGATGCGAGTCGCAATCAAGTTCGCTCTAGTTTACCAAAAGCTGCTCGACAAAGCAAACGGGGAGGTTCACTTTTTGGGCTCGTGTCTCTTCATGTGAAGAGCAAGATGGTCTGATCTGGCGAAACATCTCTCACAAACTTTACATTTGAACGGCTTGGCACCGGTATGCTTTCGTATGTGACGTGTGAGCTCATCTGACCTGGCGAATCTCCACTGACAACTTGGAAAATGGCATGTGTATGGCTTCTCTCCTGAAAAAAGAAAAATATATTTGTAAGTCATTACTTTCACAAACTTTAGAGCAGAATCTCTGTTAAGAAGCTTTCAATACCCCCCCCCCCTCACATAATGTTTAACGAACTGCTACTCCTAGCTGTTGTCTATTTTCAAATACAAACTATTGATAATCAGAAATGTGATATAAAGTCAATTATAATTACCTGTATGGATTCTTTGATGAGCCTTCAGATGAGAACTTTTCGTGTATGCTTTTCTGCATCCTGAAAAAATAACAGAAAATTGATCCATTAGATCTATTGTAAATATGCAGCTGTTGTCAACATGACCGAGTCAATAAATCAATATTTAATATTTGTCATTTTTTGTTATATTACATTATACGTACATTATACGTATATGATCTGAATAAACTAAAATCCCAAAGGCCATGCTTATTTCCTGGAATCTTACTAAAAGGTGTAAGAAATTTATTGTTAGGTAAATTGTATAATTTGTTAAACAAACAAGTTTTTGTGTTTATGTGACAACACGAAGTGTGTCAAGGTGATTGATCTGTACAGCAAACATTGGTAAAACTTGGTAGTTAGAAAATATTTAATATGTCAATATCCGTTTCATTCATAAAAGAGCAACGAAATTGATACATTATCATATATCCTATAATTTCAAATCGATTTCTCTTATCTTTCTTGGTCGGTAATTACCTGGGAAATCACAGAAATGAATTCTCCTTTTCTCCAATTCTGGGTTGTTCTTTCGGTTGTATTTTATAGTAGAACACCCTGGGTGGGTAATCTGATGTTTTCTTGGCTTGTTATCTGCACTAGTTGTCGTTGGAAGTGGAATGGGAGTGAAAGGTACCGAGACTGATCCCATGGAAACATGAGACTGAGGTCTGTACCCTGGATATGGTGGCGGTGGCGTTCTCCGGATAGACTGCTCTTGACTAGGACTTCCAGGTTGGGAATTTGGTGGCGTTGGCGGTAAAAAGACTGGAACGCAGTGAGGTGGCGTTGAAGTTTGGGCATACGATTTGGATGTCATGACTTTGCTCAAACCGGCTTGAGAGACAAACTGAAGATTGGTACCCGACTGACCGAGAACAATGTTCTGACGAGAAACTTGAAGACTGTTTGGTCTGGAATTAACCGGTCCAATCATAGAATTTTCCATTGCACAACTTGAAGTTATTGGCTCAGTTTTAATTGTCACATTATCGAAACTAGTTCTTCCGTTCAAAAACTGGCATGACGATTTAAAAGATGGATCGGGTTGCTCAATTTTAACACGCTGCAGATCACATTCGCTTCCACTCTGACTGTCTGATTCAGAATAATTATCAATGTCAATGCTATCTCTGAGATCGTCCCATATAGAATCTACAACCTTTTTAGACTGTTCTTGTAAACATTGTTCTGAAAGACTGTGGTAAGACATAACGCCGTTACCTCCCATCATTGTAGCTGTCATATCAAAGTATGCCCCTTCAGGTTTGCCATTATCGGACCCGCTGTTGAGTTTTGCCTTTTTGGCAGATGACTGGCCAAAATATTCGTCAACTAAAGATGAGCTTTCTCGTCTGTCCTGTGATTTAGCCTGCAAGATGCTAGTTCTCAGATAGGACATGTCAGGCGCCCTGTTTGCGTACAGCATGTTCATGCGCTGTTTGGCGCTAAGAAGCTCCGGTGCGTTTTTATCATCCTGAAAGAACTCGTCAACAAGAGACGAGCTTTCGCGGCGAGGCTTCTTTTCTGGAGAAAATCCGTCTAAGGCAGCAAAAAAATTGTCCAGTTCTTTGGTCTGTAAAATTAAAAAAAAAAGAGTTGTATTCTAAATTTATTCATATATTACATTTACACGTCTCAAAAGCACATACCAGCGAGGACTATAATGTTATATTGAAATATGTGGTAATTTGCCTTTTAAATCGGTTAAAAGACGGTTTTTCCAACGCGCGATATCATATCTGATGAAACTCGTTTCGTTTGGAGGTAATCAATAAATACTTCTGACGCCTACGCACAGACTACAGCGACGATTTTATGAATGAAACGGTGAAAATCGACTTTATGAATGAAATAGTGCAGAAATTACTACTGCCATTATTTGAATTCCAACAATGTTTTTTTTCTAAATCTATAACAATGAAATCTTAATGTTTTCATGAATCCAACAAAATGATACCAGTACATTCCGCTTTCTTGGTTAACCAAGCGAAACTTGGTATTCGAAATATGTATATTCATAATTTGATATTATACCACTGCTCTAAGGAATTCTGAATAACTTATTGTTTAAAAATATATTCCTGTAATCTTTTGAAATGCGAGTGGCGTCACGTAAAAGGTAATGAACAGTAGATAACTATAATGCGCAATTATCAGGTGACATAAAAATATTGCGACTCAAATCGTCAATATAAAATACGTTAGGAAATTATTTAACACGGTTTTATATTTTTTCATGTAATATACAAAACACTTAAAAGTGGTACTAATAACTGTTTGGTTTATTAAATAAACTTACGTTGAAATGAGGTGGATGGACTATGTCGCTTGGCGGTAAGAAACAGTCGTCTTGGTCAGGTACTATTTGGTCGTCAAAGATTTCTTGATCACCTGTTAAATCTAGATCCACTGCAGCCATCGGATAATCACCTAAATTGTTTATATTTTCCAATATGCCTGAATTAAAATTAAAATGTCAATGTACTTTGTAGTAAGACTTGTGATATAACAATATCCTTTATATGATAAAACGTTACGTAGTCCTTCGCAGATTTATGAATGAATGAAAATAAATTTGTGTTAAACTGTTATCTAGAATTATTCAGCCAATCAAAATTGACTAAGGCGGAGTCTTTACCTTATATGGTATTCGACCTTGGACTTTGTTTATTTCGATAAACACAGTAATGCCTGGTGTCTTTTGGTACAAACTGCAGGAAAATATGAAGAACTTGTAATATATATCTTTAAATCTGAACTGTTTAATTCAACTGACGATAATCTTTAACAATATCACTTGTTTAGCCGACATAAATTCTGATGATCAATCGTCGAAGGTGATGACTAAAATACACAAACATACTACGTCACAATATGACGTATGCATATGTACAAAGTTCAAATAAACAAGTTTTAAACATTTTCTGGAACTTTTATTATTGTCAAATTAACAAACAAATATATTTTGACTGTCATAGAAAACTACCCCTAATAAAAATCAAAGAGAAATATTCCTGATAGTTGTTTTTACTTCTGAAGTACCCACGGGGATTAAGCACATCAAAGTAATTACTAAGTTTAATATGATAAGATTAAAATGTCGCCCATCACCCATTCATCGATCTTTCTATCACCACGTTATCACTAGATACATTTTAAGCGTAAAGTTCAATTTCAGTCCAGTGCAAATTCCGATGGATTTTCCAAATTATTTTTAAATTTTATCTTAAACACGCGAATACAGGTCTACTGATCTCCGATCCGTTTCTCCTTGTGATACCGATCATCAAATCACATTGAAAACAAAATTTACGAATTTTCACAAAACAATACTTTTATAAAAACTATACTATCAAAAAACAAGTGGAAAATGTTTACAACTGGAAGTTTACATCTGTAAAAATACGAATTTATTATTTGATTTGTATGAAATCGCAGAAATTTAAGGTCAGCTGTACTGATATATACAGCATTTTGTGTTTGCTCGGTCGTTCTCATTATTTCTCTTCTTAAAAATTATTTTTATGTTTGATGTATACTATTAGCACCGCTGTAATTATCTAGGCATATATTTTTACAAATAAATGTTTATGTCTCTGTTATTTATGTAAAATTGTAATAAATAATAAAGCAAAGTGATTGAAAAGAATAACAATTTGAGGTATTTTAAGCTTTAAATCAGATTAATCTTCACCTTCAACAAGAAGATTAAAAGTAATTCTACAATTCTTACCCATTTAATTACAATGATCCTGACCGATATATGAAATAACTATCGAGTTACTCTATCCCCGGTTATATACCTGTATTGAAATGTACAGGTGCTAAATTGATTTAAGATATAACCGTCAAAGTACACTGCGGTTAAATCATTATTTGGCAAGAGGTACACGAAACAAATGACAAGAAACAAACTGTAAAACACGAAAACTTATGTTACATTTGCACGTGTCGCATATATGTCATGTGTTAATAGGGTGGTGTCGTCTGGGCAAACTTGATTTAATTATTATTGACCTAATAAATTTTCCTAAACCAATTTCCGAAGCACTCTGGTATTAATAGCTCGATCATAAATGGGAATAGTTTTTTTTTCTAAGAAAATATTTTATTGATTGATTTGCTTATTCATTTATGTATTTCTTTATTTTTCATTTATTTATATATTTTTTTCTTTATTTTGTTTATGATTATTACTTTCAGTTATTATTTTACTTCGAGGTAAAGGGAAATAAGTATACAATTATCAATAGAAGTCTTCTTGAATAATCTCCCCTTGTTCACACCAACAACTATGAACAAAAATCAGATCTGGAAAGACTAGAGGTGATTTTTTTCTGAATCGATATCAAAATTAGAGAATAGTGCAACAATGAACACTGATAAAATCATTAAAACTGTAGAAACAAAGGTATGCGACTACGAAAAAAAAATCAAACATGGAAAAATTGAATTCAGAGGAAACCATTCACAATCTTGAAAGTAGAATAAACATTTTAAAAGAAGAAAAAAACCAGCTTGAATTTCAGCTTAACTTGAAAATGCAATTTTGCTCTTCAAAAGGAACAGTATGAAGGCTCATTGAGTACTGAACGCAGCTCGCTAAAAGAAAGCAGAGAACAACTTTAACTTGTATCATCAAACACCAAAGATGAATTTGAAACACTAGGGTAAATGATCAAGAGCAAAAATGAGGAGATAGACAAGCTTAACTTTATTGTACAAGAGTTAAACTTGAAACTTAATATGGCCAGGCACGAAAAAATCCAAATAAAGGAACAAATGGTCTCAACTCATGCTATGACAATATCTGACCAAATTCACTAGACAAAACCAACTGCATTGCTTATTAGTACATCAAACGTTGAAGGATTTGTAGAAGATCGCCTTTCTACTTCAGTTGATACAACAAAAGTCATTAAATACACCATAAGTGATACAGCAGAGTACCTTACTACTGTCATGATTCCACCAACAGTGTTAATTCTTCATTCTTTAACAAATGATCTAACAGAAAAAAAAATTCCACAGAAATGTCTTTAGGACATCTTTGATCTCGCAACTAATATTTGTGTTAGATGGCCAACTGTGAAAATCGCTATTTCTTCAACAACCCCTAGATATGATAACATCAACAACACAACAAATGATCAAATAATAAATGCCTTGTTAAAGCAAAAATTATTAGGGGTGGATAACGTCTACATAATGGAACATAATAATATGCTTATTAATGGCTATCCAAACCGAGCACTATACTCAGAGATGACGGATATCATCTAAATGAAAAAGGATTAGCCTTCCTTGCAACTAATTTCAAACGTGGAATACATCATCTTCTAGACCTTACTCAGCCGTTTTCGTAGGCCAAGAAGTCAAGCAAGGAATACCAATTTTCAGCGTGGACGAGGACGCGGCATAAGACAAAATTAATGTGTAAGTTGCAGTATTGCCTTAATATGATAACAAATATTCAGTTATTTTTATATCAAGATAACTTTAGTAAATTGATTCGTTTTTTTTTAACAATTGCTATATTATAAAACAATTAGTGTAGGGATATATATAATTGATACATAATATACTGGGACTGTTTTCATGGTTTATTTCTTAGAAAAGAATTTTATAAAATATATCTTAATATAGATAAACATAGCAACAAATAAACTTGACTGGTTGTTAGTATATTTTATAGAGGTTTTGTTTTCTTGCGATCAAATATTTTTGTTTTACCTTTTTCTGTTTACAATTTTTAGCGTTGGATTAGTCAAAACAGAATAATACGATTAATATATATATATATATATATATACGTCTTAAATTTGTGACAACTCTACAATATACCTCCACCCACCGGATCTCTGAAGCATCAGATGATACAAGGTTAA
>JAULBM010000008.1:178146-191557 GCA_032357055.1 Geukensia granosissima
GAACTTTTAGAATAATTCTGATGAAATCATGACATTCCTTACTTTAAGACTCAACTAAATGATAACATTATGAATTTCACTACAACTATGAATGAAATATGAAAAAGGGGGGAACTAATAAACGAAATATTCATCACACAGCCCCCTACTTAGCATTGAACTTCCACTGTTCAATAAAATATTATGCATAACAATAAAATTTGCATATAAAAATCTGAAAATACTCAAAATATTCAAAACAAATATTTGAGTTACCCGTTTACTTATAATAATACTTTGGACTTACTTATAATAATACTTTGGACGGTATAAAATCACAATATCAAAAACATATCAATATATATATCAAAAAAATCAAAATTAAAAAAAAAATCAAAATATAGGTAAAACATACGGCATGACTAGACAAATTAAAAACATTGCCAAGAGTACCAGAAAACTGGACGCAGGGCACGTGAACACAATATGGCACTAAAAAAAAAAATGGCACATGACTGCGATTATCTTTTCGCAATTAAAAATAACAAGACACGTTTGTAATTATACGATCGACCGGCGTACCAGTAAAATTTTCGGACGCTGGACACTCATTTTGAATTTCCTACTTTATTTACCAGAAAAGATGCCAGAGTTTTGGATCTTTACTGTCACATATATTTTTGAAGTACAAACCTATGTATTGAGCACCTTGCCCTCATATTGTGCGAGAATTTAAACAATAAAAATAAACGCATAATACAGTGACAGCCTAGCTCCAGAATAAGGGCTACAGCTATCTTGAGAGAAAATATCAAATTAGAGTACCGGCAAAAATTTTAATAAACGGAATTTTATATATTTATAGAGGGAAGTACCAGAAAAATGGACTTCCATTAAAAGCAAAAATAAAATTTAGTACATTAGACGAAAGTACCATGTAAAATACAAGATTACCAATGCAAATGGACTTTCGCCAAGATTTTAAAACGACAACAGCTCAATATTTGTCCATTCAACAGTTTAGTCATCATCCTGATCCATGTCAGAATCACTTTCCTCTTGTTCGTCTACCCTCACGGACGACGGCTTCTTTTTCATCTTCTCCAAATGTTGAAATGTTTCGTTAGCAATCTTTACCACAAACTCTTCCCAACCAAATTTCGAAAAGTCATAGTGGCGGCTAGCCTGCCACCTCTGTTCTCTTTCTAACACCTCTTTCCCATTTTTGTCCACATACTTCTTGGTAACAAACGTAAGCTGGATTATTTCTACGTCCGTAGCATGCTGTTCTTTCCCTTCTGATATTTCATCTACTGAGGCTCTCCTGCGTTTTGAATAACCGCTGGTCCCTGGTTTTTGTTCATCATCAATAGTGACTTTAACACCATTCCCTTCTACCTTAATTTTTCTAGTCTGATCACTAGCCCCTGACGAAGCAGATGATTGGCCCGATCCGAACGGAGTCTCTGAATCGTCACTACTGCTACCAGTATGATTCTCTTGCCGTTGCTGGCCTCGGTCCTGGCTTATAACTACTCCTTTCACAGGATCTAGGTGGCTCCTATTAACGTATTCGAACGGACATTTGCAGGAGGCTTCCTTCGCCTGGTCTTCAGAGTAATGGTGCGTGCATCGAAGATGTACATGAAGGTATTCCCTCCTGTAGAAGTAACGGTTACATTCTTTAACTGGACACACGTTGATTTTCACATCTTCGTCGTGGTAAGAGTTCAAGTGTCTTTTCAAGTTCCGCTTATTTGCGAACAGTTTCCAACAAAAAGGGCACTCTACTGTCATCTCTGCCGAAATTAAACTTCTTGAAGCGACTGTCTCTATCACAAAGTCTGCAAACTTCGCAGGTAATTTCTTTTTCCGCTGGCTAACTCTTTGCGCATTAGTTCTGCGCAAATCTGGGTACATACTACTAGAGGAACGTAGACGGGCACTTGACTCCGGGTAGATTTTCGGCGTACTCGGGCAAATCTCAGGGTTTTCATTGGATGTTGTCTTAGCGTTGGTAGGCGGGGTTTGGCCAAGTTCAGCATCTTTCCCACGGTCAACTGTTCTAGATTCATCTAAAGTTACATAATCTTCTAAAGTTGGGAATTCTGCTTCGTCGGCATTTCCGGTGTTGACAGGTGTTGCATTGAACCAACTAAATTTCTTGTCACCACAATATGGTTTCAGATTATCACCATGAACTGTGACCGAGTTAGAATTTTTAGAAAATTTTAACCGAAAAATAACGTCACTGACTTTCTCTGTTATTATCCATGGGCCCGTCCAGTGTCTGGCGATTTTCGCTTTTTTTCCGGGTACATTTTTCTTTTGATTCCTCCAAACAAGGTTTCCAACTTCATAATTTCTTTTTCTCACGTTGCAATCATAAATTGATTTTTGACGTTTGGCTTCGATTCCAAGGTTTTCTCTGGCGAAACTATGAGCTTTCCTTAAATTATCCTCCAGCACAGCGGCATATTCCGTGGCCAGTCTCTCTTTGCCCGTGTGATCTCCGTTCTCTGTTGTAAGTTTTTCCGTCATTAAATCAAGTGGCATACGCATTTCTTCCCCGTATACTAGATGATGTGGCGTTAATCCTGTGCTCTGGTGGGGTGTTGAATTATATACCATGGCAAGATAATCCAAATAGGTATCCCAATCTCTTTGGTGTGGTTTAATATATTTAGAAAGAAGCTCGTTTATAGTTTTATTCATTCTTTCTATCATCCCATCTGATCTGGGGTGTAGTGGTGTCGTTCTGGTCTTTTTCACTTCCAACAATCTGCAAAGTTCTTGAAAAAGTTGACTCTCGTATTGTCTGCCTTGATCTGAATGTAGTTGTAACGGGCAACCATAGCGTTTAATCCATCCTTGAAATATTGTTCTGGCTACAGTTTCAGCTTGGATGTCTGGAATAGCATAAATTTCAGTCAGCTTCGAAAAATAATCTGCTACTACAAGGATATATTTGTTCCCTTTATCTGGACCAGCTATATCTGTTGCAATTCTCTCAAAGGGCGCTCCCACTACATATACTTTAGATTGTGTCTCTTCTTAAATGCTTGGTTTTTACGTTCACCACATATGTCACATCTGCCTACATTGTTCTTAATCGTTTTTCTCATACCCTGCCAATAAAACGGAGAGATCTTCGTTTTCTCTAATGTCCTCTTTACACCTTGGTGTCCAGCTGTCTAAGCGTCATGCACATACCATAATACATCGTCAATGATTGATCTCGGGATGCAAATTTTCTCCTTGCCCGGGCGGGCCTTCATCGGGCGAAAGTACCCGGCCGGGCATCTCAGCCCGTTCGGGTTCGCCCAACTCTAGATCAGAGTCGTCTGATAATGCTTCCACTTCTCCTTCTTTCATTTCTTTAATTTCAGATTTAACAGGTCCGGAATAACTGTAATTCCACGGCATAGCACACTGTTTACATATCTCCCCATTTGGTGTTACCAATCTCGACATCGCATCGGCGTTTCCATGTTTGTTACCAGGGCGGTGTTCGATCTCTAGATGGAACTGGCTTAGATGTTGGATCCAACGGTGAACTTGTCCGTCTGGTTCACGGAACCTCTGTAGCCAAGTCAACGACCCATGATCTGTTCTCAGCAAAAATTTTCGTCCTAATAGGTAGTGCTTAAAGTACTTTGTAAAATAGACAACAGCAAGCTATTCTCGTCTAGTTAGCAGTAATTTCGTTCAGCTTTGTCTAGACATCTACTACCATAAGCTATTACTCGCTCTTTGCCGTCTTGTACTTGGGATAGGACAGCGCCGATGGCGTATGCACTTGCATCTGTATCTAGAATAAAATTGCTTCCTCCAACTTGAGGGAATGCTAAAATTGGCGCTGATATTAGCCTATTCTTTAGTTCCTGGAAACTGTTTTGACAATCTTGGTTCCACTGAAACTTCCTGTCCTTCTTAGTTAGGTCGAATAGCGGTTTTGCAATCTTGGAAAATCCTTGTATAAATTTTCTGTAGTACGATGCTAACCCCACAAAACTGCGTACTTCAGTAACGGTTTTTGGCCTCTGCATTTCTTTTACTGCTGAAACTTTAGCTGGGTCCGTCCGGACTCCTTCCTTTGAAACTACGTGTCCTAAAAATGATATTTCTTTTTGCATAAGATGGCATTTCTTTGGTTTAAGTTTTAGTCCTGCTTTTGACAGTTTCTCAAATACTTTTTCCAGGTTTGAAAGTTGGTCCTCAAACGACTTTCCAAAAACAACTATGTCATCTAAATATAATACGGCTATCTTCCACTGCAGTCCACTTAGCGTTCTTTCAATAAGTCGCTGGAAAGTACTTGCAGCGTTGCACAGTCCGAACGGCATTGTCGTAAATTGGTACAGACCACCACATGGCGTCGCGAACGCCGTTTTCTCTTTGTCTTCTGGTTCCATAGGTACCTGGTGATAGGCCATATCAAGGTCCAATGAAGAATACCACTCAGCACCCTCCAAAGTGTCTAGGTTCTCGTCAATCCGCGCTAATGGATAAGCATCCTTTATGGTCTTCTCATTGATTTTGCGATAGTCCACGCACATCCTCCAACTTCCGTCTTTCTTTTGGACCATGACTGTTTGTGATGACCACGGGCTGTTCGACTTCTCTATCAGACCTTTTCCCTCTAACTTCTTAATTTCCTGTTCCAATGCTTGTCTTTTGTAAATTGGTATCCGCCTAGGTGGTTCTCTTATTGGTCTCTCATCTTTTAATTTAATCCTATGTGTCGCCATGTTGGTCCGACCCACTTCGCCCGGGCGGGCAAAACAAAACTGGTTCGCCACAATAAACTTCTTGAAAACTTCCTTTTGGCTCTCGTTCAAATGGGTACAACCTTTCTGGTAAACAGGAATCATGTGTTCCGGTATCTCTTGTTCGTCAATTGTTGTACCAACTTCCACAACTCCAACATCATTTGTTAACCAGTCATCCAACTTTATCGTTGGTTCTTTTCGTTGTACTGGTGTAAAAATCGCTATGTGTGTATGTTTGTACACAGTAACATCATTGTGTCCGGGATTAAAGACTCTCGCATATACCGTAGCATTTGCTGCATCCACCAACGTCTTAGCTAATGCAAGGCCATGGCGCTCCAGAAAAGGACGTTCAGGCGTTAGTACACCCACTGAACTAGATATAGTGTGACTACTTTTCCGAGTTGTAAGCCCTGACTTTATCACAGCCTCATGTCCCAATGGTTCTATTACGGTCTCTAGGGCAATTACCCGACTTGTCCGACTTCTCCGATCGGGCCCCTCAAAGGGTACCCGTCTACATTTAATCAGGAAACATGTTTCATCATGATCCCAATTACATCTGTAGGTGGTTATAAAGTCTTCTCCAATTAGGTTGTTTCGGACTCCACCAACATTAACTTCATGTTCAAAAACACTTTCCCCAAAAGTTATATGCATCAAAGCTCTCCCATAACATTTCAACCTATCTCCGTTAGCCGTTAAATAACTACTGTCCATCGGGGCTAACACAGGTGTATCCAACAACAAATCATATGTTTCCTTCGTGATAAATGTGCTCCTGGCACCGGTATCAATTTTCCATTCCACTGGTACTCCTTCTATTTGGCTTAATGATGATACTAACAATCTTGAACCCCAGAGAAAACGTCAGAGAATAGATGCTGATCAGTCTCGTTATTCAGCTCCTATATGTTGTCCTGAAATGGCTTCTGACAATGTGAGTGAGTCACAGAGTAATGAAAGGACCAAAGTATCTGGGTTAAAGATCTGGTGGAGAAATTTAAATTAAAAGACAAGGGTGATCCACCTGTTGATGCAGATTTGACTGTATTGGTCAATAATCTCTTTCAAAATGGTTTGCCAGACCATCAGCTAGCAGAAAGTACTAAAAACATCATTAGACCTGAAAACTGTACTATGCTTACTAAGACTAGGGTAAATCAACTGATATAGGATTTACTTTCTGATTATACTAGACAAGAGGAAAATAGAATTCAGTATAGACAGGGTTTATTGATCAAAACAGCTATTTTGATTACAAAACTGGTGAATTCACTTGAAGAGTGTAAGAAAAAGGAAAGTACTGATATTCCTGTACAAGCATTAATGGACTTGGCAACAGACTCGCGAGGTTTATTTTCCCGTCGTGAATTACACAGGCCTGACCTGAGTTATGATTATTATCATCTATGCTCATCTTCGGTTCCATATACTGATTACTTATATGGGGATGGCATTTCAAAGAAAGTATCAGATATAGAATCTGCGAACAAAGTTGGTCGTAAAGTTTCCAGGGGGGAGAGGTTCTGGATTCAGATACTACCAGAAGGCGTTTTGAGCGTCGTGGTGCTCGTAGAGGAACAGGAAGTTTTAGAGGTCGAGGGGCCGGTAGAGGTCATCCTAAAGAGGACAGAGAGGGTAATACTTATGCTGTTCCTTCTATAAACGATTCCTAAAAAAACTTGAGCAGAGTCTTCAACAGCTGAAGCAGATATTAAAACTGGTTAGTAATGAAAATGAACAAGGTATTAATTTTAAGGCGTAGACTGAAAAACTTTGAAAATATGTGGAGGAAACTTACGTCAGATAGCAAAATTTTGGACATTGCGTTGCATTGTCATATTGAATTTTATTATGATATCCAGCCTACGAGAGCTGACTTAAATAGATCTGTTTCTTTTAGTAAACAAGAAGAACAAAATTTGGATAATGAAATTTTTAATTTTAAGTATGCAAGTTTGAGAAGAAGTTGAAAATTCAGATGATCAATTTTTGTCCCCTGTTTTTACAGTCCCCAAAAAAGACGTGGAAAATAGAATGATTTTAAATCTGAAAGATTTAAATTTTTATGTTGAGTACCATCACTTTAAAATAGATATTTTTGAGACAGCTTTAAAATTAATAAAACCACATTGTTTTATGGCATCTATTGATATTCGACATGCCTATTATTCAATTCCTATTGCACAAGAACATAGTAAATTTTTGCGATTTAAATGGAAAGGTAAAGGTTTTCAGTAAACCTGTCTTCCAAATGGTTTATGTTCAGCGCCAAGATATTTTACAAAATTATTAAAACCTATTTATAGAAGAATGGACCATGTAATCATAGGCTATATTGATGATTCTATATTAATAGGAGACACATATCAAGAATGTCGTAATAATGTTTTAGATACAAAATGGTTGTTTGAAGAAATTGGTTTCATAGTTAATGAAAATGATTTTTCAACCGGTTCAAAAATTAAAATTTCTTGGTTTTCTAATTGATTCAGTTTTAATGTTGGTGACTTTACCTCAAGAAAAGGTAAACAATGTTATATTTGTATTACGGACTTGTTCAAAAGAGATTGGGCATCTTTAAGAAATACTGCTAAAGTTATTGGTATTTTAGTCTCTGTTTTTTCAGCTGTTGAACAAGGACGGCTCCATTATAAGAATCTTGAATATCACAAAATCAATGGGTTGAAAAAGTCAAAGGGCGATTTTGATGAAAAAACAGAAAAAATGAAAACTGAATTAAAATGGTGGATAAATAATATACAAAACCAAAATAGAAAAATTGATTATGGTAATCTACAATTAATTATAACTACAGATGCTAGCATGTTAGGCTGGGGTGACGTTTGTGAAAATTCTAAAATAGGCGGTACATGGAACGAATCTGAAATAAATTATTATATTAATTATTTAGAATTATTGGCAGTCTTTATGGCTCTAAAATCATTTTGTAGAAACAAATCACATTTGCATATAGGTTTAAATATTGATAATACTTGTGTGATAGCATACATTTACAATATGGGTGGAATAAGATCTTTAGAATGTAATGAATTAGCATATGAAATATGGTCTTGGTGTATTGAAAGAGATATTTGGCTGTGTGCCAATTATATTCCAACATCAGAAAATATCACTGATAGAGAAAGTAGAAAATTTAATGAAAATATAGAATGGATGTTATGCACAAATATTTTCAAATCTTTGACTGAAATATGGGGCAAGCCTGAAATTGATCTATTTGCTACACGTTTAAATAAACAATTGCCAGTTTATGCATCCTGGAAAGCAGATCCAGAATGTAAATTTATAAATACATTTTCTATATCTTGGTCAAGTTCATTTTGTTATGTTTTTCCTCTTTTCAGTGTCCTTGGAAGAGTGGTGCAGAAAATCAGACGAGACCAGGCAAAATGTTTAGTGATAGCACCTATATGGCCAACGCAGACATGGTACACAGAATTATTGAAACTTTTAATAGACAATCCAATAGTATTACCAGTAAAGGAAAATTTATTGACACTCAATCAGACAGAACAAATTCATCCACTTCACAAGAAGCTTCGACTGATAGCGTTTCTTGTATCAGGCAATCATATGAACGTAGACAGTTTTCTTCTGAAACAACCTAGATCATCATAGGTTCCTGGAGAATTGGCACAAAGAGATAATATTCAACATATATACGAAAATGATTTCGATTCTGTCATCGATGGAAAATTTATCACCTTCAGAGCACTTTAAAGCAAAATTTAGATTTTCTTACAACATTATATAGAGAAGGACTCATTTATTCTGCTATTAAGAGTGCAAGTTCTGCATTATCTGCTCTTGGTATTATTCAAGAAGGATTTACAGTTGGATCTCATCCCATTGTTGTTCGGTTCATGAAAGGAATCTATAGCTTACGACCACCTATGCCTAAATATTCAAAAAGATGGGATGTGTTTTTAGTACTCAAGTAAAAGGAATTCGAAGATACCAAAGGGGCAGACAGAAATCAAATCTTTGTCTCCAGTGAAGTACTTGTCTTTGAAAAATTTAACATTAAAACTTTGTATGTTAATATGTTTAGTTATTGCAGGAAGAACACAGTCGTTACATTTGTTGACAATAAAGGATATGGTGAAAAGTTCGAAATCTTATATTCTACACTACAGTGATTTATTGAAACAAACACAACCAGGTAAAAATAATACTATAGTAGAACTTAAGGCATATCCGTCTGACCGTCGTTTATGTTGTGTTACTGTTCTGAACGAGTATTCGAAAAGAACAGAATTTCTACGAAAAGATACATCTTGTTTATTTATTAGTTATGTGAAACCGCATAAGCCTGTAACAAGTAGTACATTGAGTCGTTGGCTGAAAAAATATGATTTGTAAATCTGGAATTAATATAGAGAGATTTTCTACACACAGTATTAGTGCCGCTTCTGCATCTAAAGCAAAATTATCTAATGTGCCAATAGAAAATATTCTGAAATATGTGGGCTGGTCAAATGCAAAAACATTTGCAAAGCAGTTTTGCGATAAATTTTGATTTTGCATTTAATTATTATGTTTTTTAATGATGATTGATCAATGTGCTAATTAGTTTTATGACTTTTTGCTATTTTGATCATTTTCATATCACTTGTCATGATGATTTTTTTAGGGTTATATGTTTTTGTTTGAAGACATTGACATTTAAATATAATGTTTTCTAATTTTGTCTTGGATTGTGGTATTGAGATATATGATTTTTGTTGTTTTAGTACAGTTAGTATTGAAGTTTTTCTTTTTACAATGTATATTCGCCTTGTGTAGTGACACATGCTTTGAAGACTCATCTGAGACCGGAAGTAGTATGACGACTTAGAATCCCCAGTTTAACCGAGACTTACCTTGGTTAAAGTTGAAGGTTGAACAGGATTCTATGGAGTCACTTTTGCTACATGTAGATAACAATTGTATACAGGTTTTGTCAGTAATTAATTTTCGGGCATATTTTTTCTGTCGGTCTATTTGTTATGGGACCATATCGTGCTATTTTGTTTTTACTTCCACCATGTAACTTTTCAACTATCCATGCAACCATTCTTTATCAAAAACAGTAATCATATGTTATCTGACTTTATTTGGCGGATATCGTCTTTTAAAAGGTAGATACTATATTTAGAAGGTGAGCCGAAGGCGAACCTTCTAAATATAGTATCTGCCTTTTCACATGCGATAGACGCCAACCAAGTCAGATTACATTTATATCTGAAGTTTTGACTCTGATTAAAATTCAGTAAGTGACATTTGTCCGTTTAGGAGAATGGCTAACGATAGATTAACCAAAAACTAAAGTGAAAATTTGAACTTTGTTTACTGAAAATAAAATATGAACTTCTACCTTATAAAAGTAAAAACCAAATGCGAAAGTTAATTCTAGTTCAAACCCTCTGTCTAACAATATAACTTCAAAGAAAATGCGCTGGTCAAATCGACCTAATCTAGCCTGCTATTAGCGAACATTGCTGACCACCTATGTTATCCAACCTATCATATTTATGCAATACTTCCTCAAACGTCTAACCCTGACTAATATGTCGTACGATAAATCCACCATACTAACTTGGACTGAGATCTATAATTCTGTATTAAATGTTAACTTGTCATTACACTGGCTGACTTGATGATTTTTGGATTAACTACATTTAACTATTTATATATATGTAAATTGTCTCTTAATCTTTAAATGCAGGAATGGCGTGAAATATTTACATGTACATAGAAGTTAAGATGTTGCATTACTGAAACATTGCAAGATCGGATTTCCCTGTCCATCATGTTTAATTACGCTTCAAGAACTGTTAAAATATTCTTCTATAATATATTCCTGAACAGTGCAGTGCAAATCTGTCACTGCGACATATTTGGTACCTGCCTCAAAACTACTATATTGGTATTTTTACGTTGCTTTACTTTTAAATAGAATAAGTGGTTTTTCTTGAATACAAACGAAGCAAAATAACTACATGATATATTGCAATCGCACTTTTTCGTAATGTATTTATTTGCCGTTATTCGGCCTTTAGTCTCTACTATGTCTGTAAGTACGGTAATCTGCAATTTTTATTTTTCTTTTTCTTTGAGAGTTTTTAACGGCTATTATTGATTCTGCTCATATTATATAAAAGTTTGCATCCTATTTAAAAACCCTTATTTATAACTGTTCAGAGCTGAAAACAGCAATAATATAAAATATAAGATTACGTTTATAATAGTTATTCTTATAATACGCTCTCGTGACGGGCCGCAACAAATTTTGCGACACTATGCAAGAAAAGAAAAAATCATTTGTAAATACTTAAGAACTCTACAGACCTAGTGCAATTATTAACTCAAGATCTCTTTCCTCTTGCAACAGCGTTTTTCTTTTCCACGCCAATACAGCAAATTTTGGGACATATAACTTTTGATTCATTTTAAGAGTCGTACAAATATTTCAAAAGTTTGAATACTTGTATCAAGTAATGATCAAAAGAGGTCACGCATGCGTTATGTTATGATCTTGGACTTCCTACGTTTTGGTTCTGGTGCTATTGATGAAAGGTTACTCCTTGTAATGTTCGTATACTATACCGAAATTCTCCATATTTTATCAATATTGTAAATTTTGTATTTTGAAACCACTGGGTGGATACTTCTGTTGGAGGATCATGTCCCTGAGGGTATTCGTCAGCTCAGTTATCAGAATTGTCTGACATGAAATTCATTAAACAATGTTTTACAGAAATTTACTGCACTTGTTCAAATTTTCAAGCACTGAAAATACGGAAAGGCCTAAAAAAGTATTGCACTTAATAGTTGTCCCTGCCGTCGGAATTGGCTTCCCATTTCGATTTGTTCGGATTTGAGTGCTTCGTTTGCTATTTATGGATCTTGGACTTTCTACTTTTTGGTCCTAATGCTACAGATGGGAGGCTAATCTTTGAAATATACACATAGCATACCTAAATTCTCAATATTTAATCAAAATTGGTAATTTTGTAATTCCAAATTTACATGGTTTCACATTGTTATTAGTTTTCAAAAATCTTGAAATAAAACACACAGGTGCATATTCTGTAATCCTTTCTCTCTAAGAAATTTAAAAGTGATGTAGAAGCAATCTGAGAGAAGCCTTATAAGGGTTAGCGAAGACCGAATCAGGGAACAGCTTTGTGTTACATGTAATCCGGAACAGACCTATGACTGTTCGACAATTGTTTTAAAACGTCCTCTGTGTTGCCAACCATTGGATATGGAATTGGTTTTAGAAAATGTAAGAAACTGCAACTACTCCTTCGATACAAGTGCAAGTTTTTGTCTGATCGAAGATTCCAAGCGATAATTTCCAGATCAGGGTAAAATTACAGAAGAGAAACAATGCAAATGCAACACATTAGCAGAGAAGCAAAAAGCAGGATTCCAAAAAAATAATAAGAAGAAGAATTACCTAATTACTTCAATGAAGAAAAAGCAAAAAGAAAAGTTTTTATGTAGTTCTTGAATAAGTTTCTTATTTTAAAAAATCGAAAGCGGTTTTTAAAATGTCAAAAGAGGTCATAAGTCAATTTAATGAAATACAAATTTTTGGATTATTTAAAGTGTTTACTAATATTTTCATTATTGTCAAATATAATTCCATATTATCTGCTGGTCGTTTGAAATATGCATCTAACTGATCTATTCTAAATAAGGACATAAAGCACAGATCTGGTCCACTGAATGTTAAACAATTTCCCTATGATTAAAAATTTAAGTCCTTTGTGCATTATCTAATGAAAAATAACCGGTGAAGGGATTTCCGTGTAATGGTGGTGACATCAAGCTATTCAATTAAATGTTTTGCATATTTTGCATATTAAAGGTTATTTTTACACTGAGAAACGTGTCAAATCATGCGGGAATTACACTTTTATTTCAAGCTGAATTTAAATATCGGAGTATTTAAGAAAATAGACATCTTAAAACTCTAAACCATTAAAATAATACCTCAGCATTCAGTATATCTAAGAACGATTGGTATATTAATTGTCCATCATTTCCAATACGTCATTAAATACATCACTCTGACATTTGTATTAGTTTTTCATGTAAATTTATCTCAACTTTAATATGAATTTCCCATCTGGATAACTTGCCATTCTTAAACCGATTTTTCGATTGCATTCTGAAATTGCATACTTCGTAATTTGTAATTGATAGATTTCTTTTGTCAGAACGATATGTCATATGTACAATGTATGTAAATAGTATATGGGCACAGTTTAGTTAGTATCTCTCGAGGGGATTTAAGGATCTGATGAGGATCACCGGAAGTGACAGGAAATGACGTCATCGGAAGTCACGTGGACCGGAAATGACGTCACAGGAAGTGACGTCAACGGAAGTCACATGATGTCACCGCCAATGTTTTCCCGCGCTTTTTGTTTTTTCGGGAATAATCGGGAATGATCGTGGATGTTCGAGAACTCTAAGGTGTTTTGGAGGTGAGGGAGAAACCCTTGTACTAGGAGTAGAGTTTTGCGCATGCGCGAGCGGAAGCGAGCTTTGTCGTCTCGTTGATTTCTTGTCAAGGGGACATCACTCTGTTTTCCCGCGATTTTGGTCTTCTATGTTGTGGGTAGTCGATGCAACTTATT
>JAULBM010000008.1:209508-233758 GCA_032357055.1 Geukensia granosissima
ATAAAATTAAAAGCCTGCCTTCAAAAATGTAGGAGGAGTTCACGTCACAAGAAAGTGTGACGGACGGACGGACAGACGGACGGACGGACGGACAGACGGGGGTAACGACAATATCCCCGAACTTTCATTCGAAAGTGCGGGGATAATTATCTGGGAAATATTTACTCAACTATCTGAAAAAATGGACCATAAATATACAGTTTAACTTCAGTAACTCAGACACCTAAGGGACTGCTTAGAAAGGCTGTTCTATAATAATCATGATTCCAACACTTTCAAAGAATGGACTGCAAAGTAGGGTCCAGGTACCCATGGGATTTTAGCCATTCAATTTAGTGGAATGTTTAAATAATAAAGGTTGGAAATGCATTCTGAGGTACCAATGGGGTTTGAGCCATTCAATTAAGAGGGCTGTCTGAATAATCAATGTTTGAAATACATACTGAGGTATGCTTAGGGTTTGCGCCATTTTATTCAGAAGGCTTTCTAAAATGATCAATGTTTGAAATGCATTCTGAGAATGCTGGAATGGAGGATCTAGGTACACATGGGGTTTGATCTATTGAGTTTGAAGAGATATTATTTTTGTACAGTACTTTTCATCATCTAAAAAATATATAGTGTGTCCAATAATCTGATCCTTAGAATATTCCTTGAATTTGAAATAAAAAAGAAGGGCCACAAATTCTGTATTTTAGCCCTAAAACTCAAATTTGTCAAATAGTTGAAATGTTACCTTTTAATTTGTTAAAATATTCATGTTTAAATAGCGAAATCTGGTTTTTCTAAAAAGTACAAAATTTAAAGACAAATTTGATTCCAAAATACATGGAATATAATTAACTTTCATAAAAAATTACTTATTTAGTTTTAGAAACCTTTGGCTGCATTGCTTATTGATTAAAGTTATACTTAGTTAAGCTAAACATTCAGCCAAAAATCATGTTTGTGGGAGCATGCTGGCCAAATGGCTCAGATAGACAGTTTGTATTTCTTAAACTAAATAATGACATTATAGTGACATCATCACTTATGTAATATGTGAAAAAAAATGTATCAGTTCTGTATGAATAACACATTTAAACATTTAACTGTTATATTGGAGTCAATAGTAGATGATGTTCTTATAGAGGAACTTTAGGGTCAAATGTGTACCTACTTCTTTGTGAGCAATTCAGCTCAATGGTTTAAAAATAACATCAACTCCTGTGATGTCATATCCAACTTAAATTCTGGAATTTTGTTGTTTTGTTAAATGTGGTCCAAAATTAAAATAATTGATTATTGTTTTTTCATTGTAGGTACATTTCTTCATAGTTGATAACAACAAGGAACCAGAAGTGACTCATAGAGCTGTGGTTAACAGTGTGGCACTGGTACCTGTAGCTCTGTAACGTTTAAAGGTATTTGTCAAACATATTATTATGTCAGTGTTAAAATCGTCACAGTCTTCAGATTATTTCACAGTCTGCCTTGCTGTTTGGAGTTTTATTTTGATGACAAATAAACATTTGAAATGAGAAAATACCATGTGTAATTGTATCAACTTAACAGTTGTGTAAATTTGTAAATATATTATTTATTTTAAATGAAATTGTTTCCGAGTCGGTTATGTGATAGTTTTGTTGTCATTTAATGTTCATTTGACAAATTTATGTGACTGTATTTGTGGTTTCTATGTAAGCTGAGTATTTTTCATTAGAATTTCATTCAATAAATTTACCAAATAAGCTGACCAACCCTATTAATATCAGACATAAAAACAAACATTCTCAGACACAGCATAAAGCCAAATTTGTTAGCCTTATTTTCATACAGAAACTTTTAAGTGTGAAAAACTATATATTTTTGGAATTGTCACATGTATTTGAGTTTATTTTGTTAATTTAAAAGAAAGCATTTTGTTCTTACAAAAATAACTGGTTTGAAGGTGTCAATATACATTTAAAGATTTGAGGAAAATCTACTCAGAAATGAAGGGAAGGTCATTTTAGGATAATCCGTGGGGGAATTTTGCAGCTTACATTTGATTGAAAGAAAACATTTTTTATTGTACGGACTTCTTACTTACAAAAACATAGCACCAAAATTAAAAGCATTATGTCTGTGTTTTGATAGACATAAAACAAAATCAAACAAAAATCTGCTGTAATGAATCAACCTTTGAAGTCCATTAGGATTAACTTGTTAATTCAATTACTGGACAGGTGTTAATGGGATCTAATCATTACCTCAGGTGATATAACTAGATTATCAATTGACTTCTAGGTAACTTAATTAGAACATTCCTTTTTAAGGTGAGAAATAAAATGTTCAACTAAGGACAGATTTCTTTGTTTTTATAAATCTTTGATAATTGGTTTGACATATTTTAGGTTTTTTGTCATAATGGAATTATTGATTATTAATTTAAGGGGATATATGAAAAGATCAAACAGTTTAGAAAATATAGAACTCCTGCTGTATTGCACAATACTTTTTGTCCAATTCTAACACCTTTTATCAACAATTCTACAGAGCTATTTACACCTAGAATATGCACATAAAACAAATTATTCAACAAATTTTAAGATGGTGTACTCTAAATAAATGGTCTAGATAGTCAAAAGAAATTGAAGTTAGTTACAAACATCAATTTACAGAAATTTAAATCAATTAAAGGTTTTCACCTTTTTGATCACAGAATATATTTTAATTATGATTTATGACTTTAATTAATTGAAAATACCCAATTATCACTAACTATCTGAATTTGAAAAACTAGGAGGTGAGAAAAATGTCTGTGTATTAGTTTTTGACTTCAATTTATCTGATGATGATTGTTTTTGATCCACCAGGGGAGATAATTATAGTGATTCTCTGTTACTCGTGTGGTCTTGGTTGCCAGAATCTTATCTGTACACCATTTTGTTTTTGTCTTGCCTTTAAGAACACTCATTATGTCTTTTCTCACCAGGCCAAATTAACTTTTGTCACTAAAGAGAATGTTCATAACACTTTCTGTTACAATTTTCAGTATGGCTTCCAATGTATGATGCCACTTGAGTGTCTTTTCAACAAGATTTTACCCTTGGGCCTGAATATTACATTAATGGCTACCTTTTCTACATGACAAGATAGAAGATCTCAGTTTTTAAATGACATCTTGATAATTGAAGAGTATTGTCCAGTTAAGGCAAAGACCAACTGACCGCTGACCACCTCTAGCGTCCAGGACACCTTGCATTTAATATAGGTGGTGTTGTATGGAGCAATTTACCTCCGCCAACCAGTAATTAGCCTTCAATAGATGTGACAGATTTAGGGAAATTTTATTCCCATTTTGGATAAGAGTTTTGTAGCAAATTGAATTTAAATTCTGCATTCTTTTCAGCTTAATGACCATGTTTAAATAATATAACCATGTTATGGAGTTATTTACTGTTAATAGAAAACACCTTAAACTGCCTATATTTTGTATTTTACTCTTTAAATGTAGACAGGTTACAGAATATACTGTTTACTAACAAAAGCTTGGGGTGTGCATTTATTTTCTGTCTTTTGAAATTCTAATTTTGCAAAATTTTTGTATCGAGGAGAAGTCTCATTTTGAACAGCAGATGGTGGCACAAAAATGTAGGGTTATACAACAGAATGACTTGCAATTTAACGTTAAAGATTGGCATTCATCAGTTTTAGGTTGAAAATTTACAGTTCCTAATTTAGTTTTTAACTTTGACCAACTGAGTTTAAACATAGGGTGTTGACCAGTTTCGACTAAATTTGCATAAAATGCTTTGAAGGATGATCTGATCTATAATGAAAACCCATGTTATTAACTGATAAAATTTAAACAATTAGAAAAATGTCTTTGTGACATGATAAACAGTTCTAAATCAGGTTTATATGTTTCTTGTTGATGATATAAAGCAATTGAATTGGAGAAAAAAAGGAAATTAAAAAAGCTTTTGTCATCTCCACTCTCTGAATGTGTTTGGCAATGGCTTATTTTTTGTCAGTGAAACGAGAAAAAAATTAATTTGTGGGGTATACATTCATACCTGTGGCACATTCAACTTTACAGCCGCTAGACAATCTTACTTAGGTATTTAATGACCATCAGGTCTAGGTAACCTTCTCAATAGATCTGGGATATGTAAAAAAATCATTGCTGAATCCTATTTCAAAATGGTGGCAAATGATCTGTAAACAAATAAATGCTGCAGGTTTTTATCCCCACTTTTTCTTTGGCATTAGAAAGGGTTGATAAATTAAGCTGCTAATTTTTCACCAACCATTAAAGGGTAGTTGTGTATAAATGGCATCTGTTTGTAATTATAAAAGTAAATAAATATTTGTTTTATCATATTTTTGAGAAATTAGCTGGTGACTCCATTGGGGCTTACTGCATGGGTCATTTTATTGGTTATTTTTATAATATTTTGAGGAATTGTTTTACTCACGAAATAATCAGGGTCCAAGGACCATGAATTAATAACAATATTAAACAAGATTTTTGTCGCTTTCAGAAATATAAACATTGTATTAAGTCGAAAAACAAATTACCAGATAAAAAAGATTTGCATTTGTTATTATACGAAGTACCAGTAGAGGTTAAGTTGTTTAGAAATCTCTTTAAAGTCAGGATTAAATTTAGAGTGGATAATTGGTGAATAAGCTTAAGATAAATAAAGAACAGTTAAATAGGGATTAGGTACCAGATGCCAAAATAGTTGGATAATCAAACAGGGTATCAGTTTTTATGTGATAACCATGGTTGTCCTTATCTAGCTAGTTGTTGGGCATTTATTTCTTTCTCAGGTTTAATTTTTGGGTCTAAAATGGGTCATCAAGGCAGTGGTGGTTGCTTTTCATGCACCCAGGGAACACAGCATTCTGCCATTCTGCCATTCTGACATGTAGCAAGCTGTGGGTCCATTCCTAGGCACTTGTTGAGCATTAATTCAGAACAATGTATGCTCTTGTAAAACCAGCATTTAAAACTTGAAATAATTATGCTGTCAATTTAGGGATTTATACATGTATTTATACATGTCCCTGGTAAAAGCAAAATATTGCGACCCTTTTTCAAGACAATGTATATGATAAAACATTTCAGTTTCAAATAAATTTGATGTACAGTGTACCATTGTTATACCCCCCTCTATAAAGGCAGTCTCTCACTTGTAGCCACATTTTGCAAGGTCACTAATTCCAAAATTACTAAAGTTTAAATGAAAATATTCCCATTATCTGTGGTCACCCTTGCATATGGTCAGTATTTGGCCTGGTCCCAAAGATGGCTATATAACGAGGATGTATTATTTATTTTTCTGAAAAAAAAAATACATTCCCTTCTTACAGATGGAATTTCTAATAACGAAAATCTATTCAAATTTTAAGAAAGTTTTAATAAAATATCTGAAAAAAATTACATATGGGTACATTAATTGATTTTAATTGAAAAATTAATTTCTCTGCAATTATTAAAGAAAGTTGTCAATTATTAAATATGATTATCAGTCATCTGTGCACAATTCTAGTAACTGCGATAATATTTCTTTAGAAATAAATTTAAACTTGCCTTATCATTGAAATTTTAAAGTAGCTATCGTAAACTTGATATGTATTATTTATTATTAAAAATTTTAATTTACTTTTCATGCTTCCCCTGGACAATTGCAAACATTCGAATTTGTCGATATTACAATATATAAAGTTTGTTTGAAAGGTGCATTGTATCAAGTATTCAATTGATTAGTTCATGCCTTCGTCTCTGAGCCGATTCTGTCAATCAGAAATGTTCAAACTATTGAATCCACTGAAAATATTATTTTCTCCTTGTTTAAATTATTCATTTATATTCTTCAATTGTCACTCTTCAGTGACAATGTTGTAATCTTATTTTAAAACAACATTTTCAAAACTGTCATACTTGATAAAAAATTCAATATCATAAACTTGAAATTGATTTTGACTGTGTAAAAATCGGGACATACAAAAACGTTGACTTGTGCAGTGAATATTTTTTAATCAATTTCACATGTCTTTTGGAGTGGAAATTTTTTAGGGACTTTTGGTTTCCATGTAATTCCTCTTTATATTTGACCTTGAGGTCATGGCTGATAGGGTTATCATACTGGTGTTCAAGTTCCTGTCGAGACAGAAATTGATGTGTTTTCCTTTTTGGAAATTTGTCATAAGGCTAGATAAGGTTGACTTTGCACAATTTTTATGCTGAAGATTGCATTTAACTCGCATCGCATGTGATAAGGTTTGTCAGTTAACTGCCTAAGGATGGTTGTTCTCTCAGGGTACTCCAGCTTCCTCCACCAGTAAAACTGACCATCATGATAGACTGATATATTGCTGAAAGTGGTGTTAAACTCTAATCCATCATACAAACAAAATATACCTAAGATCATATGAATGAGCCAGAGACTGCAGATCACCATGAAGATTTATAATTATAAACTAATTCTCAAAGACATTTGTCTTAATATTATGCTGAATCTGACTGGCATTCAAAGATATGAAAAATTATAAGATGCCTGACATGAAGAGATAACTTTATAAAAACTTCCGTATGAGTCGAGGAAATACATAAAATAAAATATGTTGACTTGAATGTAATTGAAACACCAAGGAGACTATGTATAATTGTTAAAAGTTGCAAAAAATGTATGTGTATGTGTAAAGTAGTTTGGGATATCCATTGCTATCAAGCTATTGAACATTGGCTGCATTTTTTGAGTGATGAAAAAACATTGAAAACTTAGAAGGAACAGGAGTTGTATCCATTTCTACCCTTATGTACGAAGACAAATCTGTTCACTAATGAGCCATAGTACCAGTTAATCCCCAGTCTGACTCATACTGTTATGTATCTTTCTTGTGGTCATCTTTGGCTATATTGCTAATCAGATATCAATTTTAATGTCCTGTTACGGAAGGGTTCACCATTCAATATATACAAATTTGTAACATCCTGACCTAGGAACATTAATGTCCATTTGACTTGAAATCAATGAAAAAAGTCACAAAAATGAAAATGTTTTGTTAAAAATTCTGTATGGGATGTCATCCAAATCGTGTGGTCAGATCATACTGATGTACGCTTCTTATTTTCATATCCGTATGTCATAAAATCTTCTTCATGGTTCAGATATTGAAATAATTTTACAGAAATTACAATTTTTCTGCTTGATTTGCTAGGTTTTCATATAGGTTTGGGATAATAAAGGGTATGACATATACCTATCGAATGACAAGTTTATGTTGACGAGTCTTTGGTCTTCTTAACTGACATTGTATAAACATGGATCTGGAGAAAGAAAAACATAATTAAATACTGAACAATGGTCTCAGGGGTAAAATTAGAGGAAAGGGATAGATTTGTACCCGATAAATTATAGTACTAAGTACCTGGTTGAAAATTGATATAAGATGAAATCACATCTCGAGACTATATATTATACTGTAATAAGGAACATGATATCGCCCACCTTAAGCTGAATTGTCAATGCCTTGTTTGGAGTCAAAGATTAAAATCTTGGTCATGTGCATGTTTTGTACGCATTGTAAAATTTGGTGCAATATATTATTCAGAGTTAATTATAGGGTTTTTAAAATATTGCGTAAAACCATAATTTTGTATGTTATAAGTGAAACTCTGGAAGCAAATGTGTAAAAGCTTGATTTTTAGAAAATTACATGTGTTGGTAAAAAAAATTTAGTTGAAGCAACCACTTAATGGAAAGGCTGATTACAAATTAATACATTTTTATGTAATTTAAAAGTATTCTTAGTTATAATACTGTGAGCGAAAATCACAAAGGATACCCCCACTCCCCCATCCCAGTTTTTCAGAAAAAATTCTGCTCTTGTAATAAACCAAGTTGAATTTTATTCTTATATGCATATTTACAAATTGTGTCTCATCTTCATGTAAAGTTTTATTGAAATTCATTGAAAGGTTAAGGAGGAGATGCCCTAAAAAGATATGTGAACAAACAGACAGACAAGGTGATTCCTATAAAAATAACAGTTTTGAAAGAAGTCATGGAGATTATAGCGTATTGTTTCTGAATGTATCCACTAGACCTCTAATAGGGGCTAAATATCACTCCCTTAAATGTATAACTATCCCATCAAAAAGTACAAATTTTTATTTTCATTCTAACAGTTAGCATTTTCTGTTTGGCAAACTTTGATTTTAGAAAGGAAAACAAAAAACAGTCATTATCAGAAAAAAATTATAATATTGATATTTAAATAGATAAGAGTATCAGATTTGTCACTTTCCTCTTTGTATCTGATTTCCAATACCAACAATATACATGTATACTAATATGACAAATTTACAAGAATTTTTTACAGTTAACAGGGTAGTTCAAGCATTTTATTCCAATTTATCAAAATTTGTTTTAAAAAACAGTTGGAAATGTTAGAAATATACTACTGGTATTGAATACATTACTTCTCAAAATTGAAATAATTATAAACTTGTAAATGATGTCATTGATATAAAAGCTTTTAAATTGAATTAATATTGTGTTGAAAATTAATCTTTTCTGCTAAATTTATGACACATAGGAAACTTATCTTTGCATAAAATGTTTAGCTTTTTGAAAAATCCCGTTAAATCAAGCTGTGTGTTCATTGATTTGTATCCAAATTTGAATATGCTATAAAAATGACAGCCAAAAAAGGTTTTAACATTTAAAGTTCGTCACGGTCATGTTTCTACCATTAAATAACAAGTAATGGGAATCTTTCTTAAATATAAAAACATTACATTAGTTTACAGAATTAAAAAATTCAGTTTTGCCTTAAAGCCTTGCAGTTTGTCAAATTAAAGAAATTATTGTAGTAAAAATGTTGTGTGGACAAAGTATTGACTGCTATAGTGCAACATGATTACAAATGGCCATAAAAAAGCAAAATTACTAATACTAAACAGTTTGGCTGAAAAAAAAAAAGTTGTTAAAGAACATATTTGAAGTCAATTAGTACAAATTTTGTTTGTGATGTCTTATTTTTATGGTAGTTACAGGATAATAGCTTAATAAACTTCAGGATAGTTTATACAGGCCTTAATGGAGAGTTTTTAGAATCTGAAGATTTTTATCTGTTTTATGGTCCCTGTATGAAGAACTCAGTTCAATAGTTAGAAAATTTATTGACCATATGAAATTAAGCAAAAGTAAATGTGAATGTTTATATACATAAAACCTAGAAAATACAACTGTCGGCAAATGAGATTTGTTGATTTGGATGGCTGGAAAAACATTAATGGGGTAATATCCTGTATCTTTTTCAAAGGCAACAGAAGAAATAGGTAATAATATACTGGTCCATTTAAGTGCAAATGCTGTAGATATAGACGATTATGCTGATTTTAACCTTGGCAAAGAGAAAATGTGCAGAAATCTCACTTTTTATTATTGAAACAATTGTTTCAGAGATAAACCTTGATTGCAATCAGTTGTTTCATGCTTTCCGAGTCCAAGGTTGCTTTGAATACTAAACCGATCAGATTTTATACAAATGTAAATTGAAGTTCAGTTTAAATAGAATAAAGACTGTAAGAAGTAGATATGTGAGAAGCCGTGTAGCTTGGCATATGTTTCAGTAATCCGCACTATCAGAAAATACCTTTAACATTGGGTTGACATGTCAAAGTTATCTCTAATCTCATTTGTTAATAGCCAAAATATTGTACCAAGTTTTAATTCCTAGTTATCCAGAAGTTTTGCTTCCAAGATAAATTATAACAACATCGGATAATATGGACAATTAACTCTCAGCTAATTTAAGTGAAAGTTGAATTTAATCAACAAGTTGACATTTAGACTAAGTAAACACTACAAGGGTATAGGAGCGATTATAACATTTGTCTTGGAAATCTGACAATTCTTTGTTTGATTACATACAAATGAGTCTTTAATGGTGTTAGTACCAGTATTATGCTTGCAGCCAAGAATTAATAGGGAGGAGTGTAGTGACTTTAATGTACTATGGTGACTTCATTTTACCCATTCAAAAGTCAAATTGTGTTACGGGTATAAAAATAAGAGATGTGACATGATTGTCCATGAGACAGCCATTCACCAAATGACAGTCGAAAGTTAACTTGTAGTCCCATTACACCTTTCAATAATAAACCTGAGGAACCATACCATAACAGAAACTGTAAAAGGCCCCCAAAATATTATTTGAAATTGTAATTTTATTTTTCTACATGCATTTAAAGAAAAAAAAATTGATGTTCTTGCACTTGTAGCACAGATGAAAAAAGGCAACAAAATTCATTTTTACATGTGGATATATATCATTATTTTATGGCATATAGATTTCTTTTAATTGCATTTTAATTGTTCATTATCTGGAGGACACAAACAATGGACAGTTATAATTGCTTAATATTTATCTACCTGAAGTGTTTTACCTTTTTTCTCAGGTAAAATTCAGGTAAATTGAAAATATATGGTCTTTTATCAAATGTTTGGTCAGTTTTAGCCCCTGTTCTGTACCAACAAACACATTTCTGTGGAAGACAACTTAAATATTCTTTATCTAATTCCTTTATAATTAATATGTTTTGTAGCTGTGGTGTAATTTATTACAATCAATTCAAAGAATAAGGACCTATTATGAGAAAGATTGTTAAATTTGGGGTTAATCAAAATTAAATCTCAAAGTGGTTTATATTATTTTTAATAGGTAATGTGTTTGTTTAATTAATAAGTGAAATGCCAGTTAGATTTATAATGAGTATTTGTTGTAAATTTTGAGTGAAATTATATACTTATTTAGAGTACTGTGTGTCCATTTCACTTAAATAATACTGAGTAAATATGGTCATTCAGTTATAAATATGGTAGATATACAAATTAAGAGATTTTGATCGCCCAGGACCCAGACATTATCGTATATAAAGTAGAACACCTGTGTTCTTTTAAAAGGATTACATTTTATTGGATTTTGACTAACTTGCAAGTAACTAGTGCATTTGTACAGCTGTTCTCTGTTTAAGGTAAAATTTATTTCTTGGTATTATTGTTTTATAAGAATTCATTGACTTTTGTGTGTTTACTCAACATGTACACATTTCTTTTTAACATAAAATTACAGTAGACATCTTTCTAAAATATGACTTTATGATGAAATATTACAGTTAAAACAATTTTATTCAAAAACATAATTAATAAATTTATTTTCAGCATTCAAAAAAAAAACGTAAATTTTACCAAAACATTGAATTTTGGGAGGAAATTGTTAAGATAGAAATATTTAATATACAGTTGTGTAATATTGTATGCCTACATTTAAATGGAATTTTAAAATATTTTATTAAAAGCAAAGTATTAAGTGTTCCTGCTTTTAAAATTCTTGAATTGAGATAAAATCTTTTTATCAAAAATTATCAAAATGTTTATTTAAATTGACTTGTGTCAAATCATTCAGTTTTCATTTTCAATTATTATGTCAGAAGTTTTTGTATGACATTTGTACAGAAAAAAAATACATGCAAAACAGGTAATCAAAAATCAGGGTGACATTGTCATAATGAAAAGCTGATAAAAATCATTGATCTGGGCAGAAGATATTGTACTGTCATCGTTGACTTGTAACAGACAATTTGATTGGTCGATGGCCTTCCTATTATCAATTGATAGACCATTAGAAAGAAATACAGGTATTTTTCATTATAACACTGTAGGAGGGTACAGAAGTTACAAGTTTTTATCCCTGGATTTTAGATAACTAGATTTAAAGATTATACATTTTGTAAAAACATGACTGTGTGTTAAACCGCTGTGCTGGAAGGAACTATTACTTTCTGTGATCAAAGTTAATAACAGGATTTATAATATGGAAAACAATATATAGAGGTAAATTTAAAAAAAAAATTTAAGACTGACACATAAATGAAACATGATTATTTTTTATATAAAAAAAGATTATTATAAAAGAAATAAAAATATATGAAATAAAAATGTTTACAATTATTAAAACAAAACAGAAATGAAACATTCATAAGGGAAAACAATTTGATTTAGTATTAATAATATATTGTAAATCTTTTACTATACTGATACTGTTGAAAATGAAATTTTGTTCATTTTCAGATTGTGTGACTTTTTGTTTTTTGGTTTTTTTTTTGTTAGCTCATTATGAATTTAATTCAACATAAGCAGAATTGTTTGAATTTTCAGCTGAGCAAGTTTCATTAATGGTCAGTTTAAAATAACTAGACCCTTATCATCAATGTTAAATGTATTTTGATGGCATTATTTACACCTATTACTATTTAAAAAGCTCTTAAAATTGCCACTATATGGGAAGATTCAGTGCAATAAGTGATTCTTTTAGAAATATAAGTTTCATGTTAGAATAAATTGGCACTTCTTTCATAATAAAATATTTTGTGAAAAAATGCACAAAAGCTACATTCAAGACAAATATTATTTCAATTTAACATAATATAAAATTTGTAAAATATCTCTTTTGAAATTGTTAGGTTGTACATTGTACATGAAAAATTATATAGATGGTTAACTAAAAACTGTTAGCATTAAATATTTTAGTTTTCTTATTCCATTTGAAATTTTTAAATCTCTAAGCCTGTGTGGGGAAAAAAGATTTCCAACATGTCTAACTGAATAAAGTGATTCACAGCTGCACAAGTTCAAATAAATATGATGTCTACGTCGGATCCATGTTTTATTTGGTTTATTTTTTCTTGGGGATCCTTCATTGCAGGGATGAATATAGAAAAAAATCAAAATATGAAAAAATCCCAAGGCAGAATAATTATTTGGAATACTGCACATAAGCTTTGCTGAATCGTTTCTAATCAGGATAAAAATGTATGAGGGTTAGGAAATTCAGTGAATTTTACATTAATTTGGCAGGATTTAATGTTAGATTTCTAATTCCTCCTTAGACTTGAAATATGAACATTTCACCTATGTAGAAACTGAGATTACTGTGTAGGATGCTGTATTTTTTAAAACAAGACACATGTAATGCCTTTATGCTTAAAAATTGCTTATTACCTGTAACTCTCATTGAATTAGAATTTTAGTCATATTCTTTTTGGGTGAAATATTCTACAGTGAAAGAAATATTGAAATATTTGTGGTAACATGATTAGGTTTATAATATTATTATTAAAAAAATTAAGTTTTCATGGTTTTGATATTTACTTAAAAATCATACTGTCTTATTATTCAAAAGATGGTGCATTTTTTTTCTTAAAAATTTTGCAAATATTGTCTGCATGAATGAATTCTCTGGTTATTTCGGTAAATGAAGAATATTTAACTGTATTTAGTTTTACATGTTCTGTTTCTGTTTACATACACTGATATTGCAAACAAAGGAAAAAGTAAGGTTTGCAAAGAAAAAAGTTGAGTTTCCTATGAAAACAGATTAGAATTCTGCTACCAAGTAAAGTTTAGGTTAAATAAATTTCCTTTCTGTGTATTGATAGCGTGAACAATACAGTTTAAAATAAATCTCTTTATGTACTAGAGATTATAGCCTATACCCTGTAATTTGTCCAAACACTTATATCGTTGTTTACAGAACAAGTACAGATTTAGTATTAAACTTTGCCAAACCATATCATTAACTGCAGACCCAATCAAAGAAATGAAATTAAAGTTGTGACTAAGTTTGGATTTAATTTAAACAAACATTTTTATAGTGTCATTATTTTGTTATGTCATTGCAGATTGAAAGTCATTGTCAGTGTAAGCAGAATATGGTCTAGCTAATGGTTGGTGATGTATAGCATTCAGAGGACCATTTGAACTGAAAAAAAAGTGAATTCTGAACAAAATGGCAAAATCTAAGAACTTGACATTTCTTTTACTTTTTACTCTATTTTCGTTGATAAGGACAGCAGACATAACAATATTTTATGAACTTCTGGAGGAACAAGACCCACCTTCATATCTGGGAAATGTTGCAGACGACAGTAACTTAGCAACAATTGCCACTGCTGATGAATATGCAAATATGCGATATAGCTTTCTTAAAACCATTGGAACAAGTTTTATCATCAATGAAAATAATGGTGCTCTTTCTACAAATACTAAACTTGACAGAGAAACAATTTGTCCATTTAAGAAAATATGTGTTCTTCAACTTCGTATTGGTGCTAACAGCGGAATATTTTTTCAGCCAATCAACATAAACATAACATTAATAGACATAAATGACAACAAACCTGAGTTTGAGCAGTCTTCTATTGTTTTGAACATTCCTGAAGATGCTGACATTAACACTACATATCCTGTCATTGGGGCCGTCGACAAGGACATGGGTGATAAAAACTCTTTACAAACATACGAACTCTTACCTGACAGCGGAACTTTCGGTTTAAAATTTGACAACAGTTTATCAGGAAATATTGAAGTTTCTATCGTCCTCAAACAAAACTTAGATAGGGAGGTGCTGAGTAGATATCAAATTTATCTCATAGCAAAAGATGGTGGTACACCCCAGAGAAGTAGTATGTTGACAATTAATGTGACTGTTACTGATATCAATGACAACAAACCAATATTTAGTCGCACACAATATGATCTCACCGTCCCAGAAGACATATCTGTTTCCAGTAAAATTCTAAACATCACAGCAGTCGACCATGATGCAGGCCTTAATGGTGAGGTGGAATATTCTTTGGTCTCATCACCTTCAAGTGAAACTCAAACATTCTTTGCTATAGATAAAACAACAGGTCAAATTTCAGTCACCAGCCATCTTTCGCATACCCAAGGTGCACCTCTGAGTCTTATCGTACAAGCCTCCGATAAAGGGACACCACCCAAAAGCAGCCAAGTTGTAGTAACAATTACAGTTACTGATGTAAATGACAATGCTCCTGAAATTAATGTTAATCTGTTATCCAGTACCAGCACAGCTCGAGTGGCAGAGAACTCACCAAATGGTACTGTCGTGGCATATGTCAATGTCGTTGATAAAGACACTGGAAACAATGGTCTTGTTTCCTGTAGTTTGCGTGACGACACTTTCAGGCTTTCAAAACTGACTGGGTCTAGAACTGAATATAAGGTACTAGTTAACAAATATCCTATCGACAGAGAGACACATATTGAATATGTTGTTACAATTGACTGCAGAGATGCAGGCACACCAGTTCTTGAAACTAGTTCAAGTTTTATTGTGCAAATTCTGGATGAAAATGACAATTTCCCAGCATTTCTGAAAGATTTGTACAATGAATCGATGGTTGAAAGCGAACAGACTGGAGTATTTATCGCCAAGGTTACTGCCTCAGATAGTGATGAAGGGGAAAATGCAAATGTCCGGTATTACATTGATCAAGCAAATGCCGATAAGTTTTATGTTGACCCAACAACTGGTGTGATTAAAACAACAGTTCCAATGGACCGTGAAACTAAGGATCTGTATACATTTCATGTTTTAGCTGTTGACGGAGGAAAGACAACTGCCTTTACATCAAGTACCACAGTTGAGTTACACATTCTTGATGAAAATGATAATTCTCCAAGATTTAATCAGACATTGTATAGATTCCAAATACAAGAAAATTTGCAGTCTACAACATATGTTGGAACCCTGTTTGCCACTGACAATGATATTGGAGATAATGGGAAAGTTAAGTTTTCTCTGAAATCCAACGATCCTAACTTACCATTTATTGTAATGCCAAGCGGGGTCATTGAAACAAATGAGATGTTGAACCGAGAATACAAGAATTTGTACGAATTTGAAGTGAAAGTGGAGGATTATGGAGCACCCTCTAGAAATTCAACTGCACCTGTCCAGATTGAAGTGTTAGATGTGAATGACAATGCACCACAGATACTTTATCCTCTGCAGGTTAATACGTCCATCAAAGTTTCACATTCGAGTCCAGCCAATTCTGTTATAGCCAAAGTCGAGGCATTTGATCCTGACAATGGTGAAAATGGAACTTTAACATATTCGATCAAATCTCGAAATGATGGGAATCTATTCTACATTGATAGTGACAATGGACAGTTAAAACTGTCTCGTGGCATACAGACTGCTGACATTAAGGATTATTTGTTACTTGTTGAAGTTCAGGATAAGGGCCCAGTTCCCAGAAAAAACAGTACAGAATTTCGAATTAAAGTAGAATTAACTCGAACAACAAAATCATCTTCTGAAGCGAGTATCGGAGAGAATGTTTTAATTGTAATAGCAATCGTTTGTGTTACAATAGTGCTATCGTTAGCAATAATTGTGATAATATTTCTAATTCGTCGAGTTGACAATAACAAGCTAATGAAGGATTTTCCACCACCAGGAAAGGAAGAATTTCAGATTTCTGAAACTGTACAGCTCAATGCAAATAAAAAATCCATTTTGACAAAGGAGACAAATATACCAAGTGGATATAATAATATTACATTAAGTTTTACAGATAAAAAAGAAGTGAGTTTTTCATTAGATGATCATAGAGACTCAGGAATTTTTATGATAGCAAATTCAGAATCGGGTAGTCCCAGACCCCAACAGTCATTAAAACAGGTTGGTTTGAAATACAAATCTTGAGGGAATAAGGGTACTTTTTACTTGAAAATGACCAAATTCCAGCAGTTAACATTTTTTTCAAAAGAACTGCACTGTCTGATATTAAAATAGGTTTGATCAGTCAAAAATACATTTTTTTCTTCGAGACTTTTTGAGCGTTAAAATATTACTTTTGTCCCATATGTTATCATTTTCAAGTATAAAAAGTATTGATTGAGTTGCAGGGAAGTAAACTAATATGGATTATGACTAAACCATTTAACAAATAGAATTGCATGTGACCTAATCGTTCAATGTTTTATTTCAATTGCATGTAAACTATCAACTAACATCAAAAGTAATTGGTTATTGGTTGCTGGTAAAGTTTAGTGTAATTAACATTTTTTCCTTTAAAAAAGATGTTCTAGAACATTTCTAAACCTGTAAAAACTTAAATTCAGACACCATTTATTTAATCATATATGTATTTCTGAACATAACATACTAGAAGACAAACGAAGAAATGCTCACACTTTGGCAAAATAGAATATATTATTTATTGATTTCCTTTTTAAGATAATGTCAAGTAATGTAAAAAATTCAATTTTATTTGAATTTTGTTTGGATTACACTTAGTAACAATTCAATGTAGAAGTTGTTTTAGCAGAGAAATAGTTGTAAAATAGGAATGGTTGACCTAAATTAATTTGCTGTCAAGATTTGTATGTATTCAGGAATTCAGGACTTTCAATACACTGGAAAAACATAAGGTTGCCTTAATGTTTACAAATATAAATAAAACACCTATATGTTCTTTAAATTAAATTTAAAGTCTTCAGCATCCTAAATTTCAGTTTATTGTAGCAAACTCATCAGGAAGCATAAAGTTACAGATAAATAGGCTATCATAACCATATTTAATAAACAACCCTTATTTCCCTATCTCATAACAAGAGTAAAACTAACAATGAATAGGTAGGCAAATTTGTTTGCAAATGGTCTAAATGTAAATTAAAGTTGGTATAAAGGATTTAGGGGGAAAAAAGACCAGAGAAAATTACCTAATAGTTAGCTTTGGAGACAGGCGATATTTATATATGCTAATCCTCTTTAAAAATTTGATGGAAATCAATTTGAAATACGAAACGTGTTACACAAGTGGGGTTGGACAAACCAAAGTTTTTGTTGACAAACACGTTGGTTATTAGAGAAATTATCATATTTAATCAAGCGAAATGTTCGTCACAAAGATTTAAGCGGATTTTAAAGATAAATTTAACAGGAAGTTGTTTGAAGTCCCATTCCCAATGTTCAGGTGTAACGTAAATGTTACCAATTTTATTAAAAATGTCTTAAATATTGATAAGTTGAAATAAAATAGAATGTTTAGTAGGTATCAAATTGCGTAACTCTTCTTTCTGCTGGTGTAGTGTTCATTTTTGTGGAAAATTGAGTCAAACATCCTGCAAAAAATGAAAAATCTTGAAAAATGATGGGCTTTTCTTATATCTTGTTTAGCATACAGTATTCTGACATTTGTTCCCATTATGACAATATGTCACTTGAAACAGCTTTTACAGAAATTTGCCTTTAAAATGCCTATTAAGCTGTTTTTACTGTATATTGTATTTAATTTTGATCTTTAACATATATACTATATACATTGAATATGACATACAATACAAGTACTTCAGCTTTAGTTTTCAGTATTGTGTTGTGCGTACGTTGACTTTCCTTACATTTTTGTGGCCATGATCTTGTCTGTCTTCTGACATACTGAATCTGTCTTCTACTAGAGTATCTTTTTTACACAATATTAGCAGATTATGCCTTATTGAAATATCAACTCAATTTGCAAACTGGAGACAGGCTTACTGAATTGATAGACAGAAAATGAAAGTATGTGAACTTATCAAAACAAAATGAAAGTGTTTGTGAACTATTAAAAAATAAATACAGTCACATTTGTATCCTTCCATTGTTACAAAATATGCAGATATTGACAAAACTAAAATATTTATAAGAAACAGAGATCTCCATGTTTTTAACCTCAAAGCTATGAATAACCTCAGATTCAGCTTCCATGATGCACAGTGTATGTACTTTGTTACTAAAGGCCTGTTCTAGTTGTTTTGTATTACATTGTACAAAAATGTAAGCACCACTTCATGCACTTTTGCAAACAATTTGTTTTGAAAAATGTATGTGTTAAATTATAAAATAGTTGTTATTTTTTACTTGTTTTCAGATTCATGAGTCTTCATCAGATCCAGATCCCCATGAAGAAGGGCACCACAGAATGGCATCTATAGGTCTTCATCAGAAATTATTACACTCATATAACAAACCATTGTTATATCACCCTGACGATGTAAGTTGTGTGAAATTTGAATTTAGAATTTGGCAAAATCAAAAAAATGTCTGTTTTGAGTAACCCTACTGACCCTAATTGTTTAGTGCCTATCCTAATCATTTTTGAGACCAATTTTAAACATTTAATGTTAAGGTCAAAACCTATATGAAAAGTTTTGGGAATGGCCCTTCAGCTGACCATGGTGATACTATTATTATAAATCATGTTTTCATAAAATTCTTTTATTTTTGCCTCAATATTGAGTGCTTCTTATTTGCATGTTTTAAACAAATTAAATATTCCAATTAAGTATAAAATGGGCAACTTTAAAAATACAAAATAGGAAAATATTACACTTTGCAATGCATTGATATTGTCAGTTTAAAATGACCAGATATCTATACCATCTTTCTGTTTCTACAAGTCAGCTAAAAGAGTAATCTCCCTTTCTCCTGAAACTACACCTTTAAACAGAACATGTTTTTTAGTTTAAAATGAAAAGAACAACAATTTTAGATGTATATTTAGAACTAAGCTGAATTGAGATTTAGACAGTTTGTTCAGTTTTTTACACAAAGAATTTATCAGTATGCCTGGTTTTCTTGCCTGTTACACCTAGTTTAAAATATTTGTTGGAAATTTGAGTCTTTCCTGTAATAGCCTATAGCCAGACCAAATATTTACAATATTACAAACATTTTTGTGTTGTTACAAAATTACACAAAGTATTCAGTCAGTCTGCGACCATTCAGTTAGCATTACAAGGACAGGAAACCCAGTCATTTGACTTGTATTATATCAATAACAGTTCACATTGACTTGTGCTTATTCTGTATTATTTTGTAACTAGCCCCATTCACAAATCTCCACAGATAAAAGTCCTGATTATAATCGCAGTAAAACAAAGACTAAATATCTGTTCATATAGAATTACACTTAGTCACTACTTAAAAGGTAATACAGTTCATTTTTACTATTTTTTTAAAAGTTAAATCTGTATAATACAGTTAATTCACAAATCCTGAATTTTAAATTTAAATCGTGCTAGGTATTTTAAGTAAAAAAAATCTAGAGTTTTATGTTATTAATTGGGTCACATACCAATATATTACTTACTGAATATTAACTTGAAAAATATAATTTTAAAAAGTATCATTGGAATTTTAATTGGAGAACACGATTTATAAAATGCTTGATACCTGAGTCTTATAAAAATTATTAAAAAGTCTGTAAGGCATAGTAATATAATTGTGAAGTCCATAACAGAATCTTTAAAAATTAGAAACTACAGTACATGGATGATTAAAAAAAGCATGGGCTATTTTTGTTTTGTTTTTTTTTTTTTGACTGGAATACATTATTCATAATTTCTTTGAGATTCAACATGTTTGGTTTTAGGGATTATTTTTCTTTTTTGTATGAACAAAGAATATATATTTGAATTTTTTTAAAAAGAAATATATTACAAGCTGCAGACTGTCATTTAGGAAAACTCAGATTAAGCAATATAAAATTAAAGCTTTGACAACGTAGATGGCAAAAAACTTGTCTCTAGCCACTCTGAGAACCTGCATTCACCTTTTACTAATTAATCATTTATTTACTTCTGTTTCTAATGGGATTTTCACTACTAACATTTAAATATTCTTGAAATTATTTGGACAGAAAAAACATGACACTTTCTGCTTTTGAGCCCATTTCATAATTTGAAAAAACACGTTTATTTCTAAATCAATAGAGTCAATAAGCACAATAAGTGATATTTGTTTGCATATACAGCGTATATCCTCAGTAAATATTTATACAGATTGTAACAGATTTATCCCTAATCCTATGTTATCTTTTGAAGTTCTCTTTCTCTGGAGTTTTCTACATTATGAAATGAATATTATACCTGTTCCCTGTTTACTGGTATTGTCAAGGGGTCAGAGAACATTTAATCAAGAGATGTTAAGTTTTTATTTGACGAGGAATGTGGGCGTGTTTTGATACCTTTCTCTTGCTCAGTAGCTGAAAAATGGGGATTAAATTGACATTAAAAGAAAAAGCCTGCTCAGCATGAACCTTGCACTCAGACTACGGTTCAAATGAACTGAACATAATTTGATTAAATTCAAATTTGACGTTTTATTGCACTGTTTCTTTCATCATAAAAGGGCACTCGATGCAGTGTTTAGTGTCGATCTTTCTAACCAAACGTCATGCTGTGTTATTTTCCAACCCGACAAAACATGTCCGACCTTCGCTTATTAAGATGTCACTGAACCTCACTGCATTAGAAATAATATTTGACTAATTATCCTGATTTTATGTGCAAGTTGTACTTCTTTATTGGAATATAACTGTAATATTAATACATTGATTTCAAATTTCCATTTAACTACTGAATAATGCATCCTTATTTAAAAGCAATGACAAGGAATTTTAAGGGAAAGCTTTTGAAATTAATTGCTATGTACGCCTGCCACTTGACAGTAATTGTTACATTATATTTAGTGTGTCTTCAATTACAGTTTTGTGTTTGATAAAAAAAATTAGACCTTTCTACTGAAAATAGAACTAAATGAAAAACTATTCAAAGATACAATGTATTAAAGTTAGACACCTTCTATTTGAAAATTTCATATCACAATTTCTATGAAAAAGGGAGAAAAAGCAACTTCCCTATAGATTTATAGAAAAGTTAAGCTCTTCACAAATATTGGACATAAATATGTCACTAAACTATGACAGTTACAAGTACCATTGCAATGTTTCCAATATTGACCAATCATTTTGTTTGTATTTTAGCGTCGAAATATGTGGAATAAACGTCATGGTGAGGACACACACAGTGATTTAAGCGAGGATGTGACAAGTGATAGTGGCCGTGGTGGCAGTGAGGAGAACGTCCACCACCATCAGTTGTATCCTAGAAGTGGCATTGTGATTTAGATATTGTTATTGTTATGGTAAGTTTGTCACAAATCATATTATATAAAAAACATTGCCAGTGAATATCAAATTCATTTGTATGAACTTTACAAATAGAGAGATATATGAACATTTTCTGTCTGTTTATAAGCAAAAGAAAGAAATTTGGAAAATGATACCATATTAGTGCTTATTACTTTTGTCCTGCAATTGAAATTTAGTGTGTTAAATTTAAATATGTATAATAGCAAAAAAAAAGTTTCTGCATGAAAATGTTATGGCACTCTGCAGAATTTTAATTTCATGGCTGCCTTAGCATGTTCAGAAGAAAAAAAGATAATTACTGAGGATTTGTGCATTTGTATTTATAATGTATTAACAAAAACACTAATTTTCAAAATCTTTGGCAGCGTATTGAAACTTCTACTTATATTCCAAGAGCAAGTCATGATATAACAATAAAATCATCTGTTTGATTTTCATGATTAAAAATTTTTATTAAAAGTACCTTTTAAATTTTCTGTAAAAGTCAAAGTTGAACTATTAAAAGTTATTATTCATTTGGACCAGTTTTAGAGCAGGGAAGGGTTTGATTTCACAATCGTTGCCTTCAAATAGTACCAATACAATTTACCATTTGTCCAAAAGGTGCATTGGTAAAATTGAAACTGCTTTTTAGCCTCAAACACGTGTATTTACAAAACCACACTTTAATGTAGTTATAATGTATCAGTTTAAAATTATTTGATTTAATTGGTTGGAAAAACTCATAAATTTGAAGTTTAATCAGGCTAAAAAAAATTCTACATTTCAGTACTTGTAAAATTTTGATTTAGATGGGTCACTTTTTAAATTTGTGATCTCAGTTCATTTGAATAACCCGAAATGTCGTAAATTGTAATTAGTGCCTTAATTAAAGAGTAGGGGAAAGTCAAAGTCATTAAATTGTTCATAAATTATTTCTTGACATGCAAGTTGAACATTTTTAAATCCCTCTTAAAATTTGACAACATAATTAGTTCTCAGCTGTTTTAAGGTTAACAGTAGAAGGGAGGTAATTCATTTCAATATTAAATTCAACGCCTGAAAAATTGGAAATAATTCTAAACCGTTGCTCTATTTTTTTCAGATGTTTTACAGTATTACAGACATAAAGGAAAAATATGATTATACTGTTACCAATGGTATGCTGGCAGTGCTGCACTTCCAGAAGTGCCACAATATGAGCCACATATAAATATTGACAATGCCACAGAAGAAGTGTCCATACTTGTCATAATGTAAGTTTAATTTAATACTCCTTATATTATACTTGCCATTTTCAAAACTTACTGCATATACAATTTCCAAGGGAGTTGGTTAGGGAATTTCCAAGGGAGTTGGTTAGGGAATTTCCAAGGGAGTTGGTAAGGGAAAATAACAAGTTTTCACACAGTTTGTTTTGGAAATATGGGTTTAATGAAACCAATTAACAAACAATGCATGAGCAAAATGAAAACATGAAACAATAAAACAGAAATCTTAAGATTGGGTAACATGTTTTAATCTCTGTAGGTAATAAGAGTGAATTGTAGTCCTTGTGCAAAATTTCTCAGCTTAATTAATAATTTAATAAAATCAGTTCATGCAATTTTGAAATTCTGGTAAAGAACATTTTTGCACATCATAAATAATATTTTACATATTTGTTTTCAGATTTTTTATCCCAATGGTGCTACAGACTCTATAAGGGAGGTTACTCTCTTAGAAAATGTCAAAGGGAGATAATTTGTCAAGTTACTGGTGCAGATTCTCAGAAAGATTGATCTCATTATTAACTAAGAAATCCACATATATATATTTCTTGCTAGAGTTTATTTCTAGTCTTATCACATTTCATTGTAAATTCATGGTCAACATGTTTTGTAGAAATCCTGTTATTTATAATGTTATTTGTTATTGTTTTATACCTTTTTAAAGATTAAAAATCTTTATAATTTCATTGATTTTGTATGCAAAGGTAAAGAAACACACAACAGAAAAAATTTCCTGCCATTACATGACAAGGTCAGGTAAATCAGCAGGACCACTCTATTTTCAATACAGGCCTAAAATGGGTAGTTTGTGGACATTTGGTAGAAAGTGTTGGAGAACTTTCTTATCACTAACACAAATAAGAAATAGAGGTTAGATATTATTGGGACAGTACCCATTTATTAAATTGTCACCTGTGACCAGATAAGACCAACAAAAAAGAAACAAAAGACCAACATAGTATGCATAACACTTCACTGAAAGCAAAAGCTAGAGTGACACAAACCCTACAAAAACCAGGGTGAATAGGGCATACCCACACATGACCAGCAACACTTTATAACACTAATTGTGAAGCAGTTATTGTATGACTGGATGATTTGTGATCACTTATTATGTTTAACTCTATGGTTTCAGTTAAATGTTTACAAAATTAATTACCCTGAACAGTAG
>JAULBM010000008.1:235528-254404 GCA_032357055.1 Geukensia granosissima
TCAAGATTCCATCTGAAAAATAAAGTTACATATAAAAATCATGTGACTGCTAGGAAACTGTTTTTGGCATATGTACAAGCATTAACAATGTTAACTGTTAACACGTTCAACAGACCCCCTCCCCCACCACCTTTTAAAAAAAAACTCAAAACAGAACAAAACAAAACAAATTTAAAATAAAACAAAAACAAAACGCAACAAAAACAGTTCCAGTGAAATCTTACATACAACATAAAGCATCAGACCTGCTTTTTCTGCATTCCCTTACAATGTCTTCACAATGTTGCAGACCATTGCAAATCAATTTGTCTTATTTTTTTCAAATATAAAAAATCTAAACATAATCTATATTACAACAATAAATCAATGTCAAATATTTTGATTACATTGATAATCCTACTTGGAGAAAAAATCATCCTTAGAACAAGCCGCTGTTGGATAATCTGAAACTTAACGATTTAATTCCTTACAACCCAAAACTAGGTAAATACAATCATTTCCTTTCACTGTTCAAATATAAATTTATAATCTGCCAGACATTTGTAAAAAAAGACCAGTAAAAAGTAAAATAAATTGCACAATACATCAATCAAAAATATTAAGACCATAATTCTGTGTTGATTATAAAGTGTTAGGATAAGTAGATAAGTCATTATAAAATATAAACCGCTGGTTATATGTCAGATAATACTGCCAATTCCATATATATAAATTACAAATTAAATTTTTGATTTTTGTATTTGGAAAGAAACGGAAATTACCTTGACTAAGTACAAGTTTTTCTTAAAAGTTTCCCTATAAATCTAACAAAATGCAAAATGTGACATTCATAACCTAATAGCAAGTGAAATCAGTAACTTATTTTGAGTAGAAATGAATTTCCAGTGATGAAATTTCTCCTTTGAAAAATATTGGAAAAATAAGCCATTTTTATCAATATGAACAACAAAATTTGAAAATATTAAAAAAACTACTATAACAACAAGTTTAACAGTTTGTTCAGTTAATGTCAAAACTCTATATACTTGCATTTTCCTATAAGTAGCCTGGTTTGTGACTATGTTGATGACAAAATTAAATTTTTTGTCTAAATCAGATCTTTACAACATCAATACCAAAAATGAACAAAAACATTAATGAACATTTAATTTTTAACAACATCCCTATAAAATCTATCAGAATACTTTAATTACTAACAAACATGACCAGTTTTTACCTTGCCTCCTGTTGATTTGTAAAATTTATCTTTGAACTTTAAAGAATCCAACAGTGGTCCTAATTAATGTGTTTTTAATTAATTGACCCATTAAGATATTTTGTAGTTTAGGTGTCAGTTCCTGCTGTGAGAAGTAAAGGGAGACTACTGTGAATATAACAATACCATTGTTAATTATTACACAATGGATTTCTGTAATTGGTCAATAGTAAAATCAATGTCAGAAATGTATTATAGCTTAGTAGAAATGTATGGAAAATTGACACTAATATTTTTAAATCAGCGTCTAAATGGTTATAATTTCGAACATGTTCCATCCTATATTTTTTTATCTCATGATTCCTAAAATTATACATTGACAATGAAAGGTAGAATGTGTAATTAAATTCAAAAGGCAATTAAGATATACCTGTATACATGTATAAGTTTCTATTTTTCTATTTAAATCCAAAGTAATGTTGAATCTAAATACCTTTAATAAACTTTAACTGGAAATGATTTCTATTTCCAATGTAAATCATATACAATTATACAGTCTTGAGTTGTATGCTCTTATTTATATTTATTCACTGTTATCTTTATATTAAGCTTATGGTTGTTCCTTACGTTGTGAACTATACATTTCCTTTGGTCCATGAATGTAACTTGAAATTTTGAAAGCTGAACGACCTTCCTATTTTTTGGCAACTAGCGTGTCTAATGAAAGTAAATTTAGAAAAGCATTTTACATGCAATTAAATTTGGATTTTGAGTATTTGTTAATATATGGATCATGTATTTCTGGCATATATTTCATAGTCTTCTTTTTAAATATTAGAAACAGATTGATCTGTTTCCTAACACTCTGCAATTTAAACAACAATTGGATCTTGTTTATTTCTTAGATCATTATGGATGTTCACTAAACTCTTGGACAAACTGGACAATTGATAATCAAAACTAAAGGAAAGCTTCACATCTGGTTTTCCGGACTCTGACTATCAGAGAGCCTTGTTTTGTATCAGAACAGAATAAGTCCATTATAAGATGTGACGATGATTACATCCTGATGGCAGATACATCATAGTTCTGTCATAGTAACAGGAGTATAAAAACCGTGACAATAGTTTAATTAAAACTGTGAATTACAGTCAAATTGACCGAGGGTTACAATGACATATCAGTTAGAATCATATTGTACAAACTCCCTGGGTAGGATAAAATGATTCATAGCTATCACTGCCATGCTACCAGTCTTAAATACTTCCTCAAGGCTACATTTTCTCTGTGCATCCAGAAGTTAAAAGCAATGTTTCTATTAAATTTATCTTTTAGATTACTTTAGCTCAGTTAAACCATTTCAATGACAACAACAAAATTTTCATTGTTATTCACAAATGGAATCTAGAAGAAAAGCCAGCTTGAGAATTGTCCTGTTCATTGCATTTTTTATTCATTATATAGATATACTTGGTTTTGTGCGAAAATAAAGAAAACTTTGAAAATCACATCAAGGACTGCAAACAGCCCTGTTCTCACTATAGAGTAACTGACAGTTATCTCCCTTTTTCCCCACTCAAAATTTATTATAAATTTTTTGTATCATGTCAACAAAATAATATAGAAAAAAAAACAAAGCTTAGGAAAACATCAGTTTGGAACCAGTCATAGGATAAAATAGTAGTCATTCAGGCACACAAACAATACCACTATTTAAATTTACAATAACTTGCCCTTTTAAGTATGATGTTCAACCAAGAGTTAAATAAATTTTACACTAAATATCACTGAAAAATTATAACTGTGAGGTCAAGTTCATCGTACAATACAATTATTATTCATACTTGATTAAAATCAATCATATACTACCAATTGACACGAGAAAAAATTTCTTAAAATTTTATTGTTTCATTAAATATGTAATATTCAAAATTTGTTTAAGTTTTTTCTCCTAAAACATGATTGAAATTCAATAGAGGTTCGTATCTGGAAAAGTAAATGATTGATAATGACAAATTTTCTAGCCTCAAGAGTTTTAATTAAAGTTAAATTTTGAAGTTTATTTGCATCTGACTTCTATAGTTTTTTTAACTGAAATACTAAATTGATCCAATTTACTACAGACAAGGGAGTTAACTCATTCAAATCAAGATTGCATCTCCAAAAAAGATTATCATCCCAGTATTCTAAAGTAAATCTAATAAAACCTTAATCCTAAAACACAAATGCCTGATGAAATCAATTAATATCAAGAAATTCTAAAATTCTAGATTTCTTAACACTGACACGAGTCTCATCACTTGGTTATTTGTGACATAACGAACCCCAAAATCATTAATTATCATAAACTGTTGAATTAATCCCCAATTTTATATTTAGTCCATTTTATAATGTTTATTTTAGATTACTATATCCTAGGAGATATCATGTTTAAAGCTGTAGGTGTTATAATTATGTCAAATTCCATCAATTTATCTTGTCCATTTTTCTTTTGTTTTGGTCATGAATTATTGACAGATTCCATGTAAATGATATGGTACAGATTTGATAAATTCTAAACATCAGCAGGAAAAATTTGTGGTAATTTTGTAAAACAAAGAAAGCTTAAATTTTTTATCTCACCTCTTATCTTCAAACGAATATTTGTTACTTTTCATTAATCCAATTTTTCTCACATTATAACCTACGACAGTTCGTTATCGTTTATTATCTTTAATTCGGTGGTGTGGTCAGTATGATATCAAACTACATGTATCCATTCAGATATCACCTGTATTAAATCCTAATTTTACCCTAAACCTTCAGGTGTGAATTTTTTTACCTTATCTGAAAATCCAATCAAAATAACTCAATTAATTTTACCTTTCTGTCAATATTCTGTAATCTTATGTCAACTTTCAGGAAACATCAAATGCACAAATTACATTATTTAATTCACAAAACCTGATAATTCCAAAAATAAAACTATGTCTATTGTTCCATATACACTTGACAGAAAATTGTGAAAATCCCAAGTTTTTGTCAAATAAACAAGATAAAAGTGAAATTGAAGAAATCACCTGGATTATATTACCTATTATTTACCTATCTTAATTGTAATAAGGATTTGTGTGGGGTTATTTACAAGTGATTTGGAGGGTCTATAAAATTGTATGTTATAAAGGGTTTAAGCAGGTGAAAATCCCAAGTCTGGACCAGTTATACAGTGTAAACTTCAAACTGAGATTAAAGAGTTTTACATAAAACATTTCTAGAACCAACAGTTATACTAATTTTCAGAATGAGTATTTTTTTTATTGAATGCAGTCTTGATGATGTAAAACAAATTGAAATAAACCCAAAGAATCAATTAATAAAAATTTGACAGATGTCATGTAAATTTATATATTTTTTAATTAGATACTTATAGTTTTATGCAAGCAATCAAATTTACATTAGTAACAGATATAAAACTACATGTGTATAATCAGAGGCATATAATATATTGTATTATATGTCTCTGATATAATATTAGGAACATTTTATAGTTCCATGATAAAACTTATAAATTCTGAGCATACCTCGACTTTTCCGAAAGCTAAGTCCCAAATAACTGTAATTCTGACAATTTTGTCCTTAAATACATTAAAATTAACCTGAATGACAGAAGGGAGTGTTTAATGAAGTGAAGACAGTTGACAAATTCTAAACCTCATCTGATAATTTGTCAATTAAAATCAAACTTATTATGAAATCCATTATTGACCGTGTAATTAAAACTTAAAATTGTAAAAGATAGATAAATTAGAAATAGGAAGTCCACTGTGTTGGACAATGGTCAGTGTTGTGATAATGACCATAGGGGACATCCGCTCTTATTGGCAAGAAAATTGGACACTGGTCGTTCAATGGACAATTGTCAACATTTGGATAGATGTCAGTGAATTTGTTGAAATATCCTTTGGAAAAGTGAAAATTGGTCGAAAAGTTAAGTGTTATTTTTGTCATCATTATTTTTGATAATTACTTTTACAAATTTGACTAGAAATGATTATGCAACACCCTCAATTTTGCTGGAATCCTTAAAATTTTACAAAATTTCTTAAAAATTGTTTCACCTTGTTTGAAGCAATACAAAAACACACAATAAAAGTTGTCAACAAAAAAACCTTGTAATATCCATTACAGAGTATCAAAATTTTACTCTCTTGTCACCCCTACACAGAAAACATTTCACAAAATATACAGGATGGTCATGAAAAATTTGCACTGATTACCTACATTTGCAAAAAGCTTCATAACAAAACACGTTAAGAACAAAATCCTTGTTAATACACTTAATGAATCCTAATTCCCTCTAATGCAAGGTACTTCAACATTGAAGTGTTGTTTAAAGCCGATTGATATCCGTTACAAGTACCCATGGAGTGAATATTTGGGTGAAATTTACCAGCAAGTTTTGTCTGTTTTTAAGTTTGAAGGATAAACAAGATTTATCCATTACTAACAGAGGTCCGTGTGTAATCTTTGAAGTTTAATTGATGTATATAAGTTGTCATATAAAGACAGTAAACAAGGAGCTTAACCCTCTAAAATAGGCTACCCTGATGTTAATCTGTACAAGGAGCCAGGGCATGTCTACATGTTGATCTAGCCAGATGAAATATTTCCAAATGCTTTTCAATATAGAATGCTAGAAACTTTTCAAAACCATTTCCCTTACTAATTTTTAAAAATAAAATTCCTGCATTATGTCAAATATTTATGCAGACCTGGTATTATTATTTGGTATTGTCGCATCATTAGTTTTGCCAAAATAAGACACTTTTATATTTCCTGTGTTATCCAATGAAAAAAAAAAATTTTTTCAAAGAAAACAGAGACTTCACTGAACTGAAGAAAAATTTAAAATTTTATTTAATTGGAGAAAAATGCAGCCTTTATTTAACTCAAGAAAAACTGACAACTCTCCATACCTAAAGATAAATAACAGACTTTCTTAAACTCAAGTAAAATTACAGACATTATTTCCTTAATATTGTCTTACCTTCATGAGGAACAATGTCAATATGATATGTAGAAGCACTCAGTGCACTGATACATGTGAAGATCTTTAACTTTTCACAGAATTACACACTGACCACCTCAATGCGTCAGATATTTATATGGATTAAGATACAGTCCTTTTCATGCTGGGTTGAACTTTTTCAGAAAGATAAACTAACGTCCAAACATAATAAGATTAAACAGAATCCCAAAACTGCATGGTTTGTTGAACCAACATGATCAGACTTCAAACTGAAGGACTATATCCAAGCTGATACTGACCACTTCAAATTTAAATTCTAATTTAATGGATTGAGCCAATATCCAGGTTATGTGAAACACAACTGACCAACAATGTTCGGACACTGATACTGACCCACTTTAAATCATTAGTTAAATTTTAAAATGATTACAAATTTTGATTGATCAATGTTTATCGAATATAGAAGTTGAAATAGACGGATTATATTTAATTTGTGGGTAAAGTTTGATTGATCGTTGACATGTACAATGTAAATAAATGAGTAAACCTCAGGTAAATTGGTTTTTATAATTATCATGAATATTGAGAAATTAATTAAACAAATACAAAGATATTGGCTTTTTATTTTTATTTCAGATTTAAATATTTAAAATTGTAATTTCTAAATTAAAAGTCAATGTTTTTCTTTAAGCCAATGTCCATTGAATTTTCAAAGTTATTTTTTAAGACTGAAAATTAAGCAAATATTTGTTTTGATATTAAAAACCTAAGGATATATGATCAAATCAATGCTACAGAAAAACTTTTTTCTTTCGATATGCCATGTACTTTTTTTTAAAACTAAAAAACAGTGGTATGTCATAAGAAAAACTACCCCAAACTCAGCAAAAACTAATCACCAGACTGTGAACTCTTCATTTTGGTAGTAAAAACAAGACAAGACTTTGGTTCTGCAACTGAATCACAACTTCTGTTAATTTGAAGTTTCTTTTATTCGTAATAGATTATCCAAAATATGATTAAATGAACAATTCAACATAAAGATCACAATTAGCCAATGCCTTATAATTTAATTGGCCACCGTTCTCTCACCGTTCTCTCACCGTTCTCTCACCAGTCAATTTTACTCTGAATTCATACTAAACGCAAACAAACAATACACACTGTGGGCACGTTTATTGAGTGCGTGGACACCCCGCCTATTTGTTGCATTGTTGACTCAGTCCCGCTGTTTGGCTGTCCTTAAATAATAGACAGGTCTGATGACCACAAAATTAAACAATATTTTTCTAATGTCCATCATGTTCCTTTGACAACTTGTCACATGATTTCTGTCAATAACATGTCCATGTGAAATCTTCTGCAAATATTTATTCAAAATTATGAGTAAATAGACTTTTTACAATCATTCCAATTAAGAGCGAGAAACTACCAAAAAAAATGAAAAAATTTTCAAGTGTGAACCACACTGTCATGGAAAGTTACTTTGAAAGATTGTGTGGCAAGTAATAGCATTACACCTTCATTGTTTATATGCAGATCAAGACAATGGACTCACAGTTGTCTTTTTATTTCAGACAGATTGCATATGAACAAACCCATTATAATTTCATTTTTATGAAAAACTAGATTAGAATTTGTTAAATAATCCTCCATATGGCAAATGGACAGACAGCAGAAAGCTTTACAATAAATGAAGAAAATGTGGGCAGTTACATGTAAATGAGTCAATACAGATAATATGAACACTTCCATAAAAAAGTTATGTCAAATAATGGATAAAAGTTCTAAGTTTTTTGGCACTGAAGCTTCAATTCTAATATTAAAAATAATTTATTTAACATTAGACTGCTTCTGTCTTTTTGACATATATTCATATATTTCAAAATTATATTTTAATAATTAAGGGGACATGATAATCATTTTTTTAATCTGACATCATTAGCATTTTTCAAAGATTTGCCAGCAGGTGAAAACGAACAAATCAGCTGACCATTACAGGTAGGTAATAGGATTACAGGTGTATCTGGACCTAATTACTTTGATCTTCTGTAAAAATATACAAATATTGTCAGCAAAATCAAACATTACTCCACTGTTTGTAAAGATTGTGGATTATCTAATTATCTACCCTTTGATGATACAGATTTATCAGTTATCTCCTATTGTAGGTGTTAATCACTGTCCTTAAAGTGCTAAAATTTAATTCAAAGTGATAAAATTTAGGTTTAGGATATGTTTTCATATTCTGATTATTTGTTTTGGTTTAACATCAAAGCAAGAAGCTGAAATCTACTGAATTTTCATTAAAAATCAAGAGATTAATGGAAATCACTACAGAGATATTGTTTATAAAGATTCCTTTTTAAGGATTACTTGTTTTTGTAATCCTATGTTTGATAGTGAACAAAAATTCAATTTAGATTAGGCATAGAAAAGTTTGAAAGTACAGTCAACATAGTTTTAATTTTGATAAATTTTTTATGGTAGTCTTTAAATATAGTTTTTTTATTAAATTAGAAGAAAATTCTATTAACTCCTTAAAGGTGACAATAGCCATCACTTTTAGTCCACAATGTCTTGAAAAATCAAATTATTCTAACAGCTGTGATCATCCTTTGATAGATACTGTTTTTTTACTTCAATTCAGTTGATGAAATTGGCCATGCTGCTAAATTTCACATTGAATTACCTCAACTATTCTGGCACATTAATAATGTTGCAAAATTCTTCTAAATGCACCTTTTATCTTAAAGTCTCTTGAATGATGCTAACTGTCTTGGTAAAATGATTCTAGTTAAAAGTTTTCTTCTCTGATAATGGCATTGTCAAGTTTACCAATGATGAATAACTATAGAGAATTTTGGTACGCTATATGTACATTTCAAGGCGTAACCTTTCATCAGTAGCATTAGAACCAAGAAAATTTGAAGTCAGAGATCTACCATGAACTGTTAAATGTTTTATACTAGGAAGACAACAAAAGTACTATTAAACCACTTAATTATTTATTTAGGTTCACATTTGGTATCGCTGATCAAATAGTTGTACCTCGATACCAATCATAACTATTTAAAGAGATAAGATTTTTATGAAGATATCAAGAAGGATTTAAATACACCACCACACAGGTGTAATTCTAACTGTATCACCTGCTCGGTCCGATCTGGTCAGTCCTATGATGTCATCACATTCTACTTAAGTTAAAATAAACACAGTATGAAATGACTATCATTTATTGAATAAGAAATCTCTTTTCCAATTTAATTCCATTTCTATTTAAATTCAAATTCCCTATTATAGACAATCCTACAGTGGAATGAAAATTGCAGTTTCACTTTTTTGCTTCTTTCTGAAAAAAAATTTTGGATGATACAGAGGAAATCTTAAGGATCATTTTAAAATTTTATCTCCCTGAAGTAGTTCTTTACGAAAGGAGAAAACTAATCAACAAAGTATAAGCCTTTATAAAGGAACTTTCACTGAACAGTTTTACATATCTTTACTGCAATCATCTGATTCAAATCCAAGGATTAATTTCATAGGGATTATTGAAATAATATAGCAATTTCATATAGAAAATGCTTTCAAAGACTTTTCAACATTTTTATATTTTTGTAATGCAAACGAGAAGTCAAATATGAAAAACCTTTTCTGAGCAAATATCAAAATTGTTTACTGACTGTTAAAAAGATGGTTTACAAATAAGTTATAATGTTACCTGTATTATGCAGAAGCAGGAAAGGGGAAGGTTTCTAAATCAATTAAAATTAGATTAAAATTCTCAATTTTTTTTATTCAATTCAGACATTATATTCAACACCATGTCTTTTTAATTTTCTGGTAAGATTTTTAACATCTTTAACATTATACAAACCAACACTCACCTGATCTGAATCAATATATATTCCTTTTCACAAAAAATCTAGATTCTGCATTTACTCCCTATGATAAACTGTTTTGTAACAATTTCACATATCTTCCTCATTTAAAAGTAAATTTATCAAATGAAATGATATAACACTAGAAAAATATCCCTGTACAGAAAAAACAAGAACGCCTAATGTCTTGAAGCCTTAGAGAATATCCTTTGATTTTTGAAACGAGGTATTAATCATGCTCATTTCCATAAACATTTGTTGTTTCTTCCCCTCACCTTTTGTGTTCTTTAATCACCTTTGTTTAATAGTGTAGTGAGTAAAGTTTGTTTAAGATCACTATCTAAAATCAAGATCGCTTCACTTCAACGGTCAAATGATCTTTGGGTACAATTTAGATCTGTTTCATCAACGAAATTGAATTTATTATTTTTTATTTATTTAAATGAATAGAAATTATTTAAAATGCTATTCTGTTGTGTGTTTCTGTATAAACAGATAGATATTTATACTTGTTCAATGACCCACCCTGCATTTATAAATGGTATCATATTTATTACTTTTGTGACTTTGAATGAAGATATAGCATTAAAATGTGTTTTCATTTACAAATATGTGGTCAGTTTCTAAAATAACACAATTTTTTGGAGAGTCAACAGTCATCAGTTCCTGTCAGGTGTGAATTTGTATTTTATTCATTTTCATCTTTTGTTCCTTGAAAATGACCTTTTGTAGAAATTTGCACAGATCCTTTTTGTTTTTATTTTTTAAAATGTGAAGAATGAAATTAAAAAAAAATTTTTTTTTTACAATTCATTCTTCTGTTTCAACTATTGTAATTTAAAATGGGCATAGGAAAAAATACAAAAAAATTTTTTTTTTTATCAACCATCAAAAATTTCATTTTCAAATTTTTTGTTGTTGACTAAAAACAATTGTTTTATCTTGAAATCATATTCTAAATTTTCTGTATTCATCCCTATGTGGTCTTGCACACCACACCGTTCTGACACCTGATAAAATCTGTTATATACCTGTACATTGTATATATTGCACACCTTTGTTTTTACCTGTCAAAAGAATGCATGACCCTTCAATTAACTGGCAAATTTTTTTGAACCTACTAACTGTTTTCTTTTAAGAAATAATATTTATCAAGAGGACTATCTTTACAATTTAAAGAGCTTGAAGTGTGACAAAGAGTAGTATCATCCAAAAAGAATTTGCATTTTTATCATTTTAAAATACTTTAAATTTCTCCTTTTCTTCACATCTTTATGTCAGATGTTGACAAAAAAAATTTGAACAGGTACCAAAATATCAATAATAAATGTCATAAATATACTGTAATGGATTAAAAACTGCTTAGGTTGTAAAATTTAAACTTTGAAACACATTCTCACAACCTCTAGTGTCAATAAATTTTTCATTTTGAGTTGATTTCAATTTGTAATTGTCCACCCTTGCATGTACCAAAGAAGAAAATATTGATAAAAATGGCTTCTAAACTCCTCCCCATTACCAATCGTTATTGTGAGGGTACAATAGATGCATTGGAAAGATACACATTATTTTTCTCCTTATTTGCATTTCACTAAATGTTATTAATGTGAATTTAATTCTAATAAGAGTATTTCATAGTTAGTTTACCATTCATTTTACAAAATTACCACTTTTTCAAGCTCATATTCAAAGTCATGGCTGTTATTATTGCTGCAATATCAATTTTCTAAACTTCTTACAAGGTTATTTTTTCAATGTCAATTTCTACCATTGAAAATTCAATTTTCTTGTTAAATTTATCCCCATATTCATCTAACACAGGAATGACTGACAAGAACTGCAGAAATTACCGACAATAATCGAGTTATCTGACTGGACAATGGCATCTGGCTTGCATTGTGATACTGGAACAACATAGTATTGTTACGTTTGCTGACAGAAAAACAGCCATTGTCACACAAGACAACCATTGCTCCTCAACTTCTAAAATGATGAGATTCTATCTACAGACAATGAAAATCAATAGAACTTTAGCCTCCAACACTGCAATATATCAAACTCAAACAATACAAACTGTATATAAATAAAAAGTGATAAATTATACTAGAGATTGGCTGCTCTTAGATGAAACATTGTGGACCAGGCAACAAGAAATGTATATTTCCTGCCCTGAGATATATGTTGATAAATGAGTTTTGATTCTGAATTATCAGTAAAAACAAGATCCCAGAGAAAAGCAAAACGTCACCAGTATTTTCATTTCAAACACAGATTATCAGGTCTACTACATTTTCCAGTAGTTTAAATGCATGATAAATTCCAAATGCTGATAAAATCACATCTTTTTTTTTATGAAGAAATCAATTTAAACATGAAAATACCATTGCCATTCTTTTCTAAATTAAATGCTCTGGACACATTATCTGCATTTGGCTTTACAGAACTGCACAGACATAAAAACTTTTTATAGATATGGATTTTCATTAGAGATCTGTCTAAATACCACTTAGTCTAATTTAATGAAATAGCATAATGCTGTACTTGGGTGCTGGTTCATAGTTTTAAAATGCATCAGATTTTAGGAATGTGACAATATGGATTCCAATTCTGTCTGTCCATTGTTGTCAAGGGATCCAACGACTCATACAAAAGAAATTTGCATCCCTGGATTGTTGTAAAAAGTTTTATACCAATTTTATGTCTGCCAATTACAATGACCAGAAAGCAGAATTTCCCTTATTAAAAGCAGGTTTATCTTGTGACAGGCAATATGGTGTGTTTTTAATCTGTACATTTATGATCAATAAAACCCAATATCTACTATTCTGTGGATTTTCTGTTGGTCCATTAATGTCTTAGAAATGGAGGCGAAAATCTTAAAACAAGCACATCTCAGGCTCATAAAACCTCATGAAAATCAGAAAACCTACAATTAAACTGTCAGGGTATATCAGAGACAAATTTACCAGTTGGTATGTCTGATAACCTAAGAGCAAAGAAATAAAGATTAAACCAGATAATAGGAAAGTTCTGTTTCAGAACAGTCTGACATGATGGTCACCTTGAACTGGTTTGGACTTTTATACCCTCACACCCTGATGAACAGGAATAATTGGCATGGTCAGATCTGATTCCTCCGGACAGTTATATACCATTGTGACATGAAGGAAATATCTTGACATGCTGTAAAGATGGTACCTATTTACCACCAGTGCATATTACCTTTCTCACAAAAAACCAGCCTTATTTATTACATAATTTTAAAAGACATTTTCACAGTTTCAGCATTGAAAGGGTCTAAAAATAATAATCCCAACAAAATACAATCAGATCTCAGGAAATTTTAATGAAGCTATACTTTCACATGGTTCAAAATCAAAATTTGGTTAAAATATGGTTTATTTGCAAAAACAGTCAAAAACAAGCTGACAGAACCAGACTGGTTATAACATAATATTAAAGGATAATTATATAATAGCTAAGGTTTTAGTTAAGTGAAAAATGCCAGTCTTATGCATATATCAAAAACTTTGAATTTTGAGAACTTTCTTTGGTAATATGTTGCCCTATAATTTCAAAGCCTAATTTAAAAGTAATTCAAATAAATTTACTCCATTAAATGCACATTGAGTAAATGTTTCTTGTTTCAGCTTTTTCAATGCACAATAAATTCACTTTGAAGTAAACGGGACAATGTTTGACATTGTAAATTCACATTTGAATGTGTGCTCAATTCATTCAATTTGCATTATATGAATGTGTAATTAACAGAATTCACTTTTTAATTTTGAATAATACTAACAACATTCAGTTTGGAAGGATTCAATCATCTTGAGAAACTTGTTAAACATGTAAATTAAACTTAAGTAGAAATGATTATGTCATTAATAGGGGCCATCTTAAACCTGACGTCAACTACGGGCTTTTACTTAGCTTTGTTGAAGATCTTAAGAGTGACTTTCTAGATGAAGAAAGCAATAATAAATCTTAGTCCTTGCAATGATAAAGACCCTAACATCTGTATTTATGGTAGAAATAAAATATAAAAATAAAAAAATATACATACCAAAGTACAATTTCTTGATAGCTTCCCAACTAAAACCTTGGAGTTTCATTCTTCATGTCTCCTACCAAGCGAAAGTTGTTTGGACCTGTAAAAATTATACACTCAGTTAATTCTCAATGGAAAACAATAGGAATATTTCATGCTTTCTAATTTATTTAAAATTCTATTGTCTTGTTAAGACTATAGACCATAAACACATTCACTTTCAAAGTCAGTCAAGATCAACGATTTGGTGGCTGATTTTGCATAAAGATCACATGTCTGTTAAATTCTGAAATCTAGAAAAAAATGAAATATGAACTTTTTTTGTTTATCAAAATTTTCATTCCTATTTACATGAGTATCAGTGCTAATATTAGCTTTTATGAAACATGTATTATTTTAAAACATGCAATACCATTAAAATGAGATGTTGTTTAAAAAAAAATTAATTTATTATTAACCCTCCCAATAACACCTTATTTAGGTGCCTGCATTAGCTACAACTGAAGCTGAATAGGTCACAATACAATATCAAAATTCTATACTTGGTACTGCTATCCAATTAAGTAATACCTACAAATAAGACAAATTTCACCAAAATTCGTCAAATTCAAAACCAATATCATACAAGTTTCCTGTGAGAAATTAGAATGCACATGAATGCCAAAGGAAACCTCAACCAACCTTTTGTTAAAAAAACTTGGATTTCTCTAAATCCTTTTACTGCTTTACATTTGTAGCAAATTAAAATTCATTAAATCAAGTTATTTCAATTACAGTCAATAAGTAGGGCTTGAATTATTCAATAATTCCGTTTCACCATTACAGCATGCTATGAGTGAAATACAATTTTCGCAAATCTTATTTAACATTATTATGCTGCTAATCCTTAGCCGAACTGTAAAATTCAAAGAACCAACAAGAGGATTAAAAATTACTGTAACCTAAAAAAATCAATTGAAGAGGATGATAGAAGACATTCATTTTTCAGAAACCCCATGAATGATTAATGAAAGAAAAAGTTCCATTACCCTTCCCTTAATAAGAAATATTGTAATAACTCCAGCATAAAATGTCCCTTGCAGTTGATTTTAAAAGTTGATTTCAGCTGATATGCTGTCATTTTATGTAATATTAGTCAAAAATCACAGACTCCTTAATTGTAATTATACATAACAGAGAGTTGTTTGTTTTCAGTATTTATAAACACATACAATGAAATACCTTTTTTTGTTACAGAAACATATTCCTTTATTTTTTTTCAATTTAGAATTTAAGCAAGACCAGCAGGTCCTGTAATAATGATAATTTTGACATTAATGGATCAGAGATAATTGGATTAAATAATCATCTAATTACCTATAAACAAGAACTATGACAGCTTGTTCAATACAGAATTAATCCAATATATCAGTGATAAATACTGTCACATCTTAGTGTTGGGAGGATTTAGTGCTCCCAAGAGTGTCATGTTGAGTACATACAAAATGAATAAAGATATCCAAAGGGACAGACAGACATAGTTGACCATAGCAAACATACTGAAATGAAAGACAAACACAGTTCACACTTACATCCCACCCAAAACAAAAAGCTAGAGTCACATGAAGCCTACAAAATTAGGGTGAGTTAATGTGCTCCAGGAGGTAAAGGACAAGCATCACCTGTTGTGTTACCCAGTAGCAAAAGCCAATTTCACTTTAGATTTTAGTCACAAACAGTATGGGAACAGATTTGTAGTCAGAACAGTTGGAATATATCCATTGGCATTTGGTTGAAATATCCAACTGGTCAACTAAATCATGATGGTGATTGAAAATTTTTGGAGTGATGACTTTAAACTTTTCATGAGAAATCCTTTGTTCGGTAGCTTTCTTGGCATTGGCAACCCTCTATCAATAAAATTCTGATAGGAAGCACAACCCATGGATAAGGGTATCAACTGAGAGCTGAGGTGCTTCATGAACACAATATGAAAGAACCACAGCATGTTGACATATGAAAGGTGAACAAATGAACCTTTGGGTACTAGACCTGCTTCCGACTTCGCCAACACAGGTGAAAATCCTATTGTAAGAGTAATATCATGCATATACACCCCTTCTCATAACAACACATTAAGAATACAAAACCACCAAAAACACCAGCTGTAAAGCTGAATACTGGAAGTATCTTTTCACAAAATTCAATATTATAAAAAATTGATCTCTAAACCTTGCTATGAATTAATGAATCTGTCATCCTTTGTCTCAGTTAAGAGTTGAAGATGTATGACATAACTTTATGAATAAAATTTTCTATTGATTTTCTATTTGTCTTCTTCTTATCTTACAGAATTATAAATAATTCAATTTACTTTTTGTGACATGTGATAATTGAGTATTACATAAATGATTTGTCAAATCTTAAGTGTGACGATCTAATGCAGGCTTCACATTGTAAAGTCTTTGAACTAATTCTAGAACCATGACTATCCAGTTTCCCTGGCTCATTAATTAGTCTCAATTTTACTCTATCTGCAACTCAATGAAAAGATGACTCATTTTTATTTAAGGTAAAAATTCAATTTTTAAACAATTGTGTCTTATATGCCACTCAACTATGGTGAATGATATACATTCTCTTTAATGGCATTTATCATTTAAAATTTGCCACAATTTTTTCTTGGACTGTTTTCCTCACAACTTTCTTATAGGTTAATATTCCATTGCTTTATAGCCCCTCATATCAACAAAATATGGCCTGGTACCAAATGAAGTTATATAACATGGGTACTTTGTGTTGTGTTTGTGCTGTCTTTAGATCAGTTTCAGGGTAGTTTAGCCATAAATATTACAGCCATAATAAAATGCAAACAAATTTTCTTCTGCAAATTATTGTTACAGAAATATTATTACAATACAATTTAAATTGAAGCACCTGTTTATTTTTTATATCTTAATTGTCTGTAATTACCATCCTCTACCTTTTTTGTGCCACTGCAAGCAGGTGTAGCAGTAAATAAGGATTTAATTATCACCTTCACTTTGTATTAGCATTTAATTTTAAACAAAAGATTTTAAATAGATGAAAAATGCACAACAGCTATTCAATTTGCTTGAAAATTCAAAAACATGTTTAAAATCTTAGTAAACATCAGTATGTTGATGGTTTTCCGTAACACAAAGAAATCTCATAACTATAAAAAAAATTAACAGGTGTTTACAAAGTTATTTCCAGACTTTGATCCATTTTTTCAGCAAGGTAAACTGAACATGTTGGAGCCCCTTTTATCTACAAAACAATCATTTGAAGTTTCAATATAATAAAGAAAGAGTTTTTGCTCACCTGTTCATTAAAACAATTTCCAAATTAATCAGTTCACAATAATCAAAATAAGTCCTGGTAGAACAAATTAGCATTTGTTTTATAAATAATTAAACTCAGGAAACATACAACAAATTATTTCTGTCAGAAATTGTTATCAAAATCTAATACTGATCACCCGAAACCAGATCAAGATGAAATAACATCTCCGTATCTCCACTGGATATCTGATTAATCTTCATGTATTGGAACTTTATCCAAACATACTCATTTTATATAGAGGACCGTGTGTCAGGTTCTAAATTTTGGTAAATCGGATCAATTGTCGATCATCATCCTGTATGTTTTGATCGTAATCTGATATTAGTATCTTATGTCCTTTATACTATATCTTAATCCAATCTTATTGCTTTATTTAAATGCTGAACGAGATTTGAGTTGTACAGTGATCCATGGCGTGTGGGGTAATAAATGAGCAAGGGAAAGGGTCGAGTAGATTGCAGCTGTGATTTAAAGATACTTTTGATATCAAGCGACCCTTTTAAATTTTTAGATGACTTGAATTGGAGTTGAACATCTAACAGTAAAATGTGGATATTGAATTGCAATGACTGAAATAGTAGAACATATAGTTATGAATTAGCAATAAATTTTATCATCAAATCTGATATTCTAACTGGGTTATTTCAACAAAATTATGTAATTCCAATAATGTTACAACAATATGACAGATTTCATCAATATTAGATCAATTTTTTACTACAACCAAACACTAAAAGGTATTTGACTGCTATTTTACGGTATTCGCACCACAATTGACTTAATATTGAAATTACCCGAATTTTTTAAGAACCTAATATAATAAAATAGGAAAAGATCAGAAAAACTTCTGAAATTATTATTTATTTAAAGTAAATCTATAGATTTTTTCAAATAGTTCTACAGATGATTTCCCAAATCTGAAATTTAACGTTTTAAAATTAAGAAAGGAAATCACATTTTCATCTATATTGTTAAAAAAATTAAAATACTTGACCAAAATTTTTATTATGGTCTGGATAACTTATATATAAACTCCTTCAGATTTTACAAAATCAGTTGTACAATGGCAGATTTCTGTATACAGTTTGTAAATGTAAAACATATGAATAAAAGAAAAGATAAGAAGTAAATATCAAGAAACCATACTCCATCTTCTCAAAGACCAAGACCAACCATTGACCTTGACTCCTGACAGGCACATGATACCTGTGTCAGGGTTAAACATGTTTTTCTGATACTAACATGAACATGTATTCAAAAATTTGACAAATGCATATATTTTACTTGCAAGAATGTGGAGAATGGTACATGATTTATAGAATATAAAAATAGGAGATGTGGCATGATTGTCCATGAGACAGCCTCCCACCAAGTGACAGTAGAATTTTAACTTCTA
>JAULBM010000008.1:255916-291770 GCA_032357055.1 Geukensia granosissima
TTAATTCCTTTGGATAAATCTCGGAAGTGTATTTGTAGAAATCTGAATTATTAACGGAAAAGATATCGTCAAGGTAGGTAAGATCATGTGCTCCAGATGGGAAAGGTTATCCAAGATCCCCTTATGGCACGTCTTACTGGTTTTTTGTAGACCGTAGATATTCACAATCGGCGGCGGTCGATAACGGTATAGGAACAAACTTGTAGTTAAGATATGGAAAGTGATCCGTTGGCATATTTGGAACGGATTTTTCATAACGGTAAATCTAGTCATGATGGCGACCAAAAATTGTCCAAAGTGATGACTAGCCCTTTTAATCAAAATATCAAGCGTCTTGCATTTTTATGTAATGTGTAATAGTATATTTGTATGTGTGTATAGTTTCACGAAAAATACCAGACCACTTCACTAGTTTACAAGTCAAGACACAAACAAAGTAGAGAGACAGTGCATTTTTCATGTAAATTTGAAGTATTCAGTTTATCATAAAGTATAGATACGTGTGTAATAAAGTATAGATACGTGTGTAACTGAAATGATGTTGTAAGCACCCTGGACTTCCTTGGTAATATCAATGAGCCAAAAACAACTTTTTCACATTTTTCACATGTTCAATACAAAAACTAAATTCATATGTGCAATGTAAAAATATGGATATACTCGAGAAGGGGGGAAGAGATGGATAATTAGAACAGGTATCAACTATGACTTACCCAGATAAACTTGATATTAAATATTTGGAAGTCAAAATTAGTAATTTATTGAGAAAAAATTGAAATGTGACGTTTTATTTATCAACGTTCAAAAATAAGACTGTTTAAATCGCATTCGAATTCATGCAATATCACTGGTGAAATGATACATGGTGTGGAAAACTCACCAATCTGTTGTTAATTTTTCAGACTTTAAGTACCTCTTATGATAACACGATTACAGCTGTGTCTCAGTCAAGGATTGTACTTTTGCGAAAACCATACTGTAATATCTAAAAAGGTCAATTAAATGAAGAGCGATAACTCTTGCAAATGGTAATTTTATTGTGCAGTCTGTGTAATTTTTTGACTTAAAAGTGCAAGGCTCAAATGGCAAACAGAGACTGGTAATTTATACAGGAACAGTCCATGACTTTAAAGCAAGTTTAAGTTTGGTGGAGTTTTTGATATGGATGAATCACCTCCTGCATGATTTTTATATGAACTGGTACTTAGAATTACGTCAGTTCATCTGCACTAAATAAGGTAAATAAACAAGTATTTAAATGAGAATTAAGGTTTTTTTTTATTAAATAACTTTCTTTTTTTAACTCTACTGACTGACTACCTTGGAGGCGTTCTTTGATATATTTAATATCAACCATAAATAACATTCTTGACAACAGGGTGCAAATAACTTAAAAATGCTTTCTAAATTTTAGTTAGTGAAACAATTTCAACTGAAACTGTATTTTACAAGAAACACAATTCATAACATACACATTATATTTTATCGCACTTATAATCAAAGAAAAATTCTAAGTATAGATGTATCTGAATTTTCGGACATTTTAGCAAGAGCTAATTTAATAAACCAACTACTGAACTATGATTTCCGTTAACATAATGATTTATCAACACGAGAAACAGAATATGTACCTTGGTCTATACATAAACACAAAAAAACTTTCCAAAAGTACCTTTTAAAGTGTATGATACTTGGAATATGAAGTATAGAAAAGGATAGGATGTAATATTTTTTATAAAATGGTTATCATATATGAAGATAAGATCGCCTTAAAATCGCACCAACTATAAAGTTTTTTTGTGATCATGTTTTAAGGTCTTGTCCTTGCGGATTTATGGTTTGTATCCAGTATGTTTATTTTCTAGACGTTATTCAGCTACTTATATTTAGGATACTTAAATAATATTTTTTATCCTTGTTTGGTGATCAACATTAACAAAATTCTGCTGTTGTTTCGTTGTATTTGCGGTCTATTCTACTCCTTTCATGATTAAGAACGTAAAGGTAAGCCAACGCGGAAAATCATTTAAGACTGATACATGAAAACCTGTCCTTTAAGGCCACCGCGAATCCTGATGGTTCATGCAGGTTTTTTTGTCGCCCAAAATGTAGTCAGGAGGACTTATACATATACTATATATATAATACTATACATATTGTTCCGTTTCTTTATTATTATTATTATCATTACTATCTTTTTTCTTCCAATGTTTTGTCTGCGCTTGTTTGAAGTAATGCCTGGACCCAATTTCATTAAAACTTTATAGAAAGTTGGACATTCATGTGAAGATGAACAACATTGGTATAAAATTTCAAAATGACCGCCATGGCAGCCAAAATGGAGAAAAACTAAACGTTGTCCGACTTCAACAAAAGTTTTTATCTGGGTTATTTTGGGATGTTGAACAAGATGCAGTAAAAAGGGACGCCATTTTTAAGATTGAGGCAAAGGGCAACATGTGCTGTTGCTCGCAATGGCAATTTAAGCATTTGTTCTTTATTTTTATCCTTTCCTTCATTGAAGAGTCAATCAAGTTTCTTTTACTTTTCTGTAATTTTTCTATTCTATTACAATACTGTTGAAACAGAAAAGTGTGTGTTGAGTATACAAGATTAAATTATATTGTGAAGAAGGTAGATGAAATCTCCATTGTCTTCAATATTCAGGTAAAGAAGAAGCAAAACATATAGGAACCAAAAAAACCAAATACTGGGTGAAACATACAATCAGGTGTTCAAAAGTAAAAGCTATCCCTATCCAGCGAAGTGGTATTCCACCCTTGTTGAAGGCCTGTTGGAGATCTCTATATAGATTTGTAAATTCCCTCTGTTTTACTCTGGTTGGAGAACAGTCTCTGACATTAACCCCATATCTTTTCATTTTCATTTTTATCTGATAAAATCTAGTTCCATGTCTAAATTGTTTAAACCATCGGTACCATCGTATACAGTTGGCAATCAGAGACACCATGTCAACCAAATCTTTAACGTAAAAAAAGATATGAAGTATATTCGAACTTCATAAGAAACAGTTTTAAAATCTAGAAGTGTTTATCAGGCATTCAACAAGGGTGCGAGGCCTTTTCTTGTCGTGAGATTTTAACCCCCATAAATAAATGATAAAATTACATGTTAAATCGCACGAAAAAATTTCTAGTTGCTTCCCCTTTTCATTGGGAACAGATGAATACAACTTAATTTGTCTTACACTACAAAATCTACTTATTTCTTTTATAGCCAAACAAAAAACTTGAGGAAAACACAATGCTCCACAGTCAGCTATTATAAATGTCAACTTTACAACATTTCATAGGCACAAGATAGGATATTTCCTGGTTATTTATCGCCTCCGAGTGCTGAAGCGCTGGCCGGGTTAATCTAGAGACATTAAAAGAGATATTTGCTGCTTCTCAACTTTGCACGTAGCATTTAGCGGTAAGAGCTAACAGTCATAATAATTTGTCTGGGTAATGTGGCATGTCTTCCTGTTGACTGTTTTCTTGTGCTATCACGTTAAAAATGTGGCTCAGCGTGTCGGCCTAGTACAAAACAAGGTCCAGTCATCATCATCATCATAATTTATTCATATGCTCTTGTCCTGAATATGCATGAAATCAATCGATCAATCAATCACCGTTACTTGTTAGGGCTGGTTTCTAGTATATTTGGACAGGGTTCATGATGTCCTGTAAGCAACAGTTTGATCCCATTCATATTATGATAAATTTATCTTTTGTCCCGGAAATTCCGGTTTCTGAGAAACGTTAAATCTATTGTGTTAAGTGTGATATTTCAATATAGCAAAATGAGATGTGGTATGATTGTCTATGTGACAGTCCAAAGCGTACAAACAGCTACAGGTTGCCCTACGGCCTTGAACACACACCCTAATGCAAGCTGTAAAGTTTTATGAATAAAATGTGATGATATTCAAATGTAACAAGTCTCCACTTAACCTTCAACTATAAAAGAGTTTCTTTCTCTGCTACATAAAAACACTAAATCGCCCGAAATATTGTTTAATAGTTTAATGACAAGCCCGCTATTACTTCCAAAAAATAATAAGAAAATAAGCGAAAAAAAACATGGACGCAGCAGCGCCAACGGTTCTGCACGGCAACCGCGTTACGCATACTAAAACTAATGAAATATTGGGTGTGAGAAACATGTTGGTGCAAAACTTTCTAATATGTTTAACATTTAACCGCAAAATGTGCAGTATTACCGCAGGCAATAGTTATTTAACCAAAAGGTTTCGAAATGCTACACTACGATACAATTTTATTTTTTTTAAATGAATGAAGATACGAGAGTTAGGTTTGCGTGGGACGCTTATTTACCGTTTCGAAGGGTGGTATCGTTTGTCCAGGTGGTGCCAACTAACTGTTAGTCAGTTCTGCTGTGGCGACTCCTTTAAAGTTATGTAAATTATTTGATATATATTTAATTTACAAAAAAATATTATTAAATATGCGATATAAACTGTCAAGAAAGACTAAAAATTGAGTAAATCACATGCCAGTAGAAAACTAACGCTTTTTAAATATTTCCCGGTTCAGCGAGCGGATCCTTTCATTGTAATATTTTGTGAAAAGATACCTAAATTGACAAACTGTTTGTTAAACGGGAAGGTGTATCATTTCATTGTTACGGATAGATGGTTAGTATAAAAGGTTGGGGAGTATAGAACTGTCCGTTATATTGTTCATCAACTAGGTATATAACTGTTACAAACACTGTTGTACCAATGGTTTGAAATGTTCCGTACTATTTAAAAGGATATAATTTTGAAACGGTTTTTCATCTTTAAAGATGCCAAAAGCATTTCTCATCAAAAAATTTCGTAAAAGGAATTCATTATGTGCCAATATAAGAACTGTTGTAAATGACGATGAAACGGGCAAGTTGGTAAAAGATGACGATAGAGGCACTGGTCTGATACTTCCTGAGCAAGTTCACTGTGAAGACAATAACTGTGGTCCTATTGAAGGTAAATATATATATAAGGGTTTGGTTTATTACCTGATTTAATTATTGAAAAGACTAGAGGGTTTTTCGACAAAGCATATATTATTTTTTGTGATGATATGGTACTGTATCGTTCATATTTATACTGTATCTTTTCTATGATGTTTCTTAATCGAAAAAACTATTTTTATTATCGTATTATTGGTTAAAAAAGACTTTTGAGCATTTGGTTGCAGTCTGTGAAACATATCAATACCTGAAAATATTACAACAATATGCAGATACCATGCATGTTGGACATTGAAAAATATTGTAATTTCTTAAAGAAAAAAACCCATTTAAAATGTCTTAATAAATGTTGATTTTTTTATTATTTCAAACATTTGGTTTTATGACATCTGACGGCAGTTGTATTAATTGGTAAAAACAGATAAAAAACAAAAGAAAAATTGGTTAAAACTGTGAAATTAAACTAAAAAATCAATGAAAAGATTTTATGTTTTTAGGTTTAGCGCAGAATTGTCAACGCAATTATATCAATGAACTTTTTAAAATTTGACCTTGAATCACATATATCTCAGCTGTACTAAACTTTACCGTTTGATTTAAATTTTCTCTATGAAATCAAAAGAACTGCATGAAATATATGTATCATTAGAAATTTAAATTGCCAATTTTCTGTTATAAACCGTAAGACATCTTCAATTACTAGTGTGTTGTTATAGAAAATACTTGTTTGTTAAGGTTCCCACAAGTATATTGTACTCAGCATGGCATTGTTTACCTAAAGACATACCTATCATGTGTATTCTGATTTCTTGTTAATTATAAAAACGCTTGGGTGTGTAGATGCTTAGTATTGAAAGATTTAAGAGGAATCTTTAAATGGAAACAAAATAAAGAGTGAATAGATGTAAAGTAAATAAAGTTTATGGGAGGCTCGTATCAATGACAGTTATATTTATTGTAACTGTTCGCGTATATAATTACCATAATCATTGGATGTTACCTTAAGGATATGATTTGGAGCATGACAGGATTTACATTGGTGATCGACCAATCAAATCACTGAATAAAATTCATCAACAACTGTATGAATGAACTGCATAAACAAATCTAATAAACAAACTTAAGTTTGAAAATTGTTAATGTCACAAACGTTTGGCACAAATGTTCGAGATATGACTTTGACAAAAATTGTTATGTAGTTGTTATCATCTTTGTTAGCAAAATATTCTAAATGAGATAACAGCCGAAACGCTTAACACTTCTTCAAAATGAACATTCGTAAGCCAAATTCATTCTATCTAAATTTTTGTTTCTATTAATTAGAGAATAACATTCGATTTTGGATATCAGATCAATGTTGCAGACGTGGTGGTAAGCAACAATCAATCAATCATACGTTTATTTTTGGTAAAGTTCAAGTACGATAAATATATGTTACAATAGTAAAAAATATTATAATCATTGTTGATAATGCAAAGTTTTTGTTACTTTTAGATACATGTATATACAAGTCATATTGGTAATGCATTTCAGTTGTTTTTTACCATTGATCTTAATAAATCAAGTAAAAATTCATAAAATATTTGACAACCAATTCCATTTGATTTATAAAATAGTCGGTTTCTTATTTCATGGAAGGAAAATTAAATTCCGATAATAATGATAAAAATTTAAAGCAAATATTGACGACATTTTAAAGTCTAAAATATAGAGAAAACTATATGAAATTGATAAATTTGATAGAAAAATACACGACTGTTTCAGCGTGCAGTCCAACAGGTTATGACTCTTATATATATATATATTAATCATATTTGATACATATTTATTATTATTGAAACATATATATATAATCTCATGTGAATCTCTGATATTACTTAGGTCATTGAATTGAAGTTTTCATATGGGCTGTTATCACACATTCCTCTATCTTGCTAAAGTAAACATAAATAAAACCACAGGTAAACTCTTTTTAGGAAGAGGGTATTTATAAACAATTTGTAAAATAAATGATGTCTAATCAATCGGTCTTCAAACGAGTTAATCTTATCCAGATTTTCCCACGTTGTAAAAGACTGTACTAAGCATTATAAATGTTGTTTCTAATTGTGAAAATAAAACATCGAATTTTGATTTACTTTCAAAATCATTCTGTTTCATTTTTCCAGTAAATGAACGCTTCAATCTTTGAAAACGTAAATCGCTACATCATAATTTCATGCCATTAGAACAGTAAGTAATGCATTTGTTACGGGTCGTTACTTTTATAAAACGGGTTGGGATCTCATTATTTTTCTTGTATTTATTCATAATAACACAGGAGTAGATTTAGAGATTTAATTCTGTGCTTCAGCGATTTTATATCTTTTTCGCTGTGCAAAAGGGCACGAAAAGACACTGAAAAACGGAAGATGTAAATAAGGCACATGATCTGCCGTCCGTTAAATAGCGTGGCCCTATCATTTTATGATTTATCGACTTAACACAGCGTTTCCGAAATGATATTTCATTGTCCTTCATGATAGCTAACTTCTTACGACCCCAGGAAATGTTTAATATATTTCATGTCAGTTAAATTATGCGGAATATTTTACTAATAGTCCCGAGATTGCTTGTACTTTTAGAAATAGCATACGTAACATAAATCATTATGTACCAGTTGCTTGTATAGTTGTAAATTAATTCACACATGCACATCCATAAAAAGCAATTAAAAATGTAGCTGGTTGGCTAAATAAAATCATATTTTTCAGGTGCAAAAGTTTTTCGAAAACATGAAGAATCCGGTGTCAACAGCAAAAATCATACTAAAGAGCATATGATGCCGATAAACGACACTGATGCTAAATGTCAATCTTATTCAGGTCAATCAGAGTTATCTAAATGTATGAAATCTGACAGACCAAGAATGTACTTGCCTTTAACGCCAGAATCTCATTTATTTAACTGTATCCATCCGTCATCCAACATAACTATTTACAGCCCAGTCTCACCAATCTCAATGTATCCGTTTCGTCAACACGAGTTGTGTTCTCCAACTTCGACATCACCATCGTCACTTCCGAGTCCGTTTCGTCAACATGAACTGTGTTCTCCGGTATCTACGTCACCATCGTCACAAGCAGGTCAGTTTCGTCAATATGAAATATGTTCACCAATACCAACATCTCGACCACTGTCACAAAGTCCTTGTTCTGATGTGACAGTTGATTACAACAGGTTGGCAGAAGAGGAAAAATTCATAAGAAAATCCGAAATGGACCTGCAAGTAATAGCTGTATGTAATGCTAAATTATTATCTGTAATAACAATTTTTCTTAATCGATCAATTTTTAATGCTTTTAATAAACAGGTTACAACGAATAGTATAATTGACCAGAGGAATTTTAGAATTATAAAAAAAAACTGACCACTTTCTTTTTCTTACAAATAATCTTACATCTCGTATATGCAATATTGACTCTATCGTCGTCACTAAATCCGTAAAATAATTCTGTGACGTATTGCAATAGGCTTTGAGACCGAGTCAGAACTATGCTGATGGAAGTACTTTATTGATAACATAGTTATGTTGTGGTCTGATAAAAAAGACAGAAGAAACCTATTGGAACAGAAACAAATTCGAAGGACAAATACCAGCTGTCGTACCATGTTAATAATTTCAGTTATAGATCTACTGCACTGAAATATAAATATCTTATATTTGTTTGCAGCAGTAATAGATACATACAAACATAATGCAATGTTACTTTTTTTATATATTGTTACAGTAAAGTTTTCATGATATCAAATTCACGTTTGATGCCGTCGGAGTAACTGCACATGCCGTCGGAGTAACTGCACAAGTGCAAAGTTTAATTCATATTTTAAAATATTCAGATAGAACATAATTTAATTCATCTATATTAGAAGAGAGTTAAGCTGAAGATTTGTCGACGACTGTTAAAGATTTGAGGGTGTCGTTCAAAAAGAAAAAAATGAAAGTCACGAAAATAGCATACATAAGAACAAGTCGTCACACGACACAGACTATACATAAAAAATTTGGCCCTGCATGGAAATCTTCTTGTTTACTTTTACAAACGCGATTGATAAACATTATTCTAACTACCTTCTAGTTGGATAAACAAATGAGAATGTGTCTAATTGAGTGCTTGCTTCATTTTCAAAAATATTTTTCAGGGTGTTGAAATTGTAAACGGTGGATATGGTATAAAGAATCCCTTATTGGCTCACGTACCCACTGAAGTTAGTAAAACTCAAGGTAAGAATCACGTTTGAAAGGCATTTAAGGTTAATTCTCATCTAAAATACTTAAGTGATATTGTCAGGAGTTTACAGAAACTAAGTGAAAATTAGGTTCAACAATCTAAAATGCCTTGGAGCACGACTGTGAAATTTACGCACCTCAAATGAGTGAAACAATATAATTAGGTAAAAATTTATTGTGAAGTTGTCTTACCGTTCCGGAACAAGTGAGTTAACCACGGTTTTTTGGTAAAGTCCCTGTAGTCCATAAGTATGCTGATTTTGTGGTTTTCCTTGTACTGAGATTTCCGCGTCTATGAACTAATCCTCCCCTGGTTGGCACGTTGGTTTAATGTATTTCATTTTTTTTGCAAAATGATACATGTGTATATATCAGAAATATTCACACTTATGAACTTTTATCAACAGCTCGTCAAACAGAAGACAACAGATTTATTTGTCGTGTGTGTAATAAAGAATTTTCATTACAAAGACTGTTAAATAGGCATCTGAAGTGTCACAGTGAGGTGAAAAGATTTCTATGTACATTTTGTGGTAAAGGTTTTAACGACACTTTTGACCTGAAGAGGCACACAAGAACACATACAGGTACGTTAATATTACTAAATAAGAGATATGCCTCAAAAGTCAATATTAACTGCTATTAGTTTAGTTTTATTATTTACCATATTTTCCATTGCAGTTCATTTTTTCTCTATATATATTGAGACCATTAATATAATATTATAGCATATTTAAAGAGAAGTAACTCAATACTAAATCGAAGACTGGAAATATTTAGTAAAGCTAGTAACATTAAAATCATTTGTTTTTATTAAAAATAATAAATATAAGTAAAAATCAACTAAATAAACGGATGATTATGCAGTGTGTAAAACTGTTGATAACACTTATTACATGGAGCAAAATACTAATACCAAACAATTTGTACACAATGTAAGTATCGCACTCAAAGGATGATAAATTTCCTATTTCAGGTGTCAGACCATATAAGTGTGAAAAGTGTGGTAAAGCCTTCACACAAAGATGTTCCTTGGAATCACACGCTAAAAAAGTACACAGTGTCAGCTTTAACTTTGTTCACAAACAACGCAGGAAAAAATTGTACGTTTGTGAGGACTGTGGAAATGCAGAAGCCGATCCAGGACTTCATTATCTACATCTTAAAAAATATCATCCACACAACCCTGTACTAATGAAATTCTACGACAAACGACAGTTTAAATTTGATGGTGAAAATCAAGTCACAAAATTTTACGAACAACACCGAGTAACATAGTTTAATTTTATATCTTCATTACTATGTGTATAATCTTTTCCCAGTTTAATATTATTTGGATTATTGCAAACATTATAAATTTTAATAACCGGGCTACCATTCAGGGGAAATAAACACATGTTGTTTTTTTTTTGTTCCTATGTGCCTTTTCACCTTTTTTTGTTGGGGGGACTAGATAAAATAAAAATGATCATTGTTAATTTTTTTACCATTTCCTCGATATTTCGTGATGCTTATGAAGGATGCAATGTAAAAATTTATGGTTGGACACCAACATTTTGACTTTTAGTTGTCTAATAATTTGTTCCTATTTTAATCATTCGAAAATATCGTTAACGAAATTAAAAAAAAAACTAAAATCTACATTATATTAAAATAAATATGGCTTCGCGAAACGATAGGAAACAATAATCTGTCCATAACAAAAATCTTTTGGCAAAAAACATAATGTGTTTAGTTCAGCGTTTAGTCCACTATAAGTTAATTTGACTGGATACTACTGTTATAACAAATCACCGTTTATTTTGTTATACCAAACAATTTATGGATAATAAACTGGATAAAAACCTACATGTATGCAACTCAACTCATAATATAAGGATATTGTAAAATATTTTCTTTTAATTGAATAACGCGGACTTTAAGGTTCAGTTCGAAAGTGCCTTGAATCATCTCATTGGTTGTTATGCTTTTGACGGCGAGAGCCCTGAAATAACGTACTAAAAGTAGAAAATATGAATTATATCAACTGATATCATGTAATCCTTAATCATATCATAATAATTCAAATGTTTTCAACTTTATTTTGTGAAAGTGAAAAATAAAACGTGTTCAATGAATGTGCAATAAGTTGCAAAACCGGAGTCCGTGCAATTTGCAGGTCTATGTGCAATAATCTGCATATAATCCTTTCAAGCCTCTCCTACTTCGTAGATAGTAGTACTTGCCACCTTCTTATATTCTTGCCAAATGTGGTCTTAATATTGCCTAACTAATCGACTGTACAAAGAGTTTAAATTAACTGTTTATTTTAGGTCATATGTATTGTGAACCGAGATAGGGTCATATAATTCTGAGATTCACTTTAAGGTAATAGATTTATTATTCACTGGGTAGACCTAAGACTTATATTATTCTTTCTCATTTCAGTTTTTGTACTATGTCAGACTCCTTTATCCGTAAGACGGTTTTTTTTTGTGTGCGACTGGTTTCAGTTTTGTGTTGCAAATGTCAATCTATAAAATATTATGCATGGTGATAAAGCGCTTAAAACCCTGCATCCTGGAGGTTTTTTTTTTTTTTTTTTTTTATTCCTGGTAATGGGACAAGTATTTTACAAATAATAATCTCTGTAAAATATTTGACATTGGAGAAAAAAACTAATCTTTATTAAAATTCCTATTTCAGGCAATATCTCCTATAAGGAAGTAGTCGTACAAAAGTTGTTACAAAATATGCAGCGTTATTAAGAGTGAATTACATTTTCGCTAATTTGCATGATTGTTATGTTGTACGAACTGCTACGCATGTAATTGTTAGACAGTAATTGTTGATTTTTGAAGTATTTGAACATTACATGTTACTAATACACGCGTAACATTTTTTAAATCTATGATTTCTTCACTGTCTCCTTAATATCTTGCCTTGGATAATGTTCATTAGTACTTCGATATATCTTTTGTATAAATTCTAGATTCTATAAATTCTATTTTGTTTTTTTACGACGTCCAACATAAAGATCAAAGAACGCCATGGTATCACCCAGTCTTATTTTATAGGATGCCATGACGTGTCAGTTGTAGATGTGTACCTTGTGGTGGCTGTTCTAGAATTTCTTTGTTTTAAAATAGGCCAATTGAGAAATGTGACCAAATTCTACGATACATTGATCTGGTCCAATTTTCAATTTCATTCGTCAAAACACCTAGACTTGCTAAGGAAACGACTATTTAACTTTGAGGGGGTTTGGTTGCCCAACTTTATGGGAAAAAAAACAATTCTGGACAGGCAGGTAAAACAATATTCTTAAGCCAGTTTCCCCCTTATAGCATAATGGTAAATTCTGAAAAAAAAACAAATTCTTAAAAATGTTTTTCAAAAGATTACCCCCATAAAGTTGAATGGTCGTTAAGTATTTTTGAGGACGAATGGTTTAATCCGTACTTAGAGAACCACTCCATCGTAACTTGTAATTAATGTCATCCACAAATTTAACATTATCATATAAACTAAGAGAAAACTCCTTGCACCAAATGTAATGTTTTATCAAATTTAATATCATTGACTTTAACATATCTTTTATTTTATTCCGATGATTATCTTAACATTCAAGAAAGTGTATTGTTAAAGTGTTCAACTCATCACATTTTTTATTACAAATTTATATTTATAGATTATATTTCTTCACTCGTTTTGTGGTATTTTATCTAAAATTTTATAACTGTTTATCTTGTGCTCAGAACTGCAATTGTTCCGTTACAATCGGTTGGTTATGAAGATGTATTTTATTTACTGTTTCCATTATTTTGAATATTTTATTAAATGTTTAAACATTATAGTTTGTATGTTTCATTTATGGTCAAATTTTTCTGAATCCATTAGTTTGATGTCTAAAAATGAAAAAAAAAAATTCGAAGTTACCAAAGGGTCAGACATAAATCGTTAAATCAGAAGACCGACCAGACCGTTGCCAACCAAAAAGAAATGAAAGACAAATATAGTACACAGAACTCTTAACTGAAAGCTAAAACTAGAGTACTACGGACTATACAAAAACTGAGGTGAGTTCAGGATATCCGAAAGGGTAGGTCACTTCTGCTCCGATAGCGCATCCGTCGTGTTACTCAGTAGACAAAGCCGTGTATAGTGGCAATCGATGTTAATCATAACCGGAAAAGAAACTAAAAAAATTCCATATTGATGACTTGAAGCGTTCTTTAAGAAACCCTTGGTTCAGTAGCTTTCTTGTCAGCAACAATCCTCTATCAATGAAATCCTGATAGGTATCACACGCCCTAGAGTAGCGTATTAACTGAGAAATATACACTCCGTGTGCAGGTGCGGCTCATGAACGGAAAGTTTGCAATGGGAAATTCAAAGTCATTCATCCCTCCTGTCGTATAGTTTTGTTCTTTGTCCGTACTTACTGTCAATTTCTATGTATAAGTAAAGGTACGAAGCAGACCTTTCTGTTAGTGTGGTATCCTTGATTTCAAGTTCGGCCACCCACCTAATGACAGTAGAATTTACGCCCTTTAGTAGCGTATCAACTGAGAAATATACACTCCGTGTGCAGGTATCGGCTCATAAACAGAAGGTTTGCAATGGGAAAATAGAAGTCATCTCGCCCACAATCTTTTAAACCACACGTCCACCAAACATTACAAAATGTTGTCAATCAAGAAATACAGCATTCTGCAAATTCTTCAGAGTACTTTTTATTAGAACCTGAAATTAATAACAAAAAACAAGGTTATTCCATTCCCTAAACCAATAACTTGTTCCCGCTTTTGCCTTCATTTTTAACAAATGAAAAAAAAAACATGCAAGAAATTTAAATCATTCTTTTTTAAGTTATTTTGATGGGCAATGATTAATATGAGAAATACTATTTCCAATGCCGCCATAATGTACCATTATTGCGTTAGAGTACACTAGTAAAACCAAACTTCCCGCTGGATTTTATTTTTGTTACGGTTTGTTTGGATTAGAGTTTAATTAACAATGTTTGGATCTTGTATTTCCTATTTTGTTATAATACTACTTGGTGAAAAGATGCTCCTTAAAATGCGCAGATCGCACATCAAAATTCATCATATTTATTCAATATTCATAAATTTGTATGTTCAAACCACAAACGGTTAAATATAAAAAAGTTGTATGCCAACTTTAAACTGAAAATATGCAATCAAAATACGCGAACAGCTGCTTCTATATAAATCTTACACGTTGCGCGTACTTGAAACATATGTCTTCCTATAACCATTTATGTTACATGCAAAAATAATAAATAAAACAACCTTCTTAACGTTAATATCATCTTGTGACAAAAGTCGAATAGTGGGATTTCGGTATTATAATTTTCATAACAAAATATCTAGATAAACATCTGCAACAAATATATGTAATGGTTTATTATTGCTCCATTTACTTGTGGCAAATGACATGTCGGCATCTGAAACTCTTCAATCCGCAACCCATGTTTTGTGGATTTTTATATTATTCTTATGAAAAAATGAGCAACAAAATATTTTCTGTAAATAGCATGTAGGTGCAAAATGTCGTTTGACACATTTTTGTCAAACTATTTTGGAATTCTTCGTAAAATAAAATCAAGGATGTGCTATACATGTTATACAGTTAATAACATTTATTCCGAATGATTAGTAACCGGACTGTAACTCATTATAATGATTGTCGCCCAAAAATTGTTATGCATGGTTTTCACTTGAGAAGAACTACGTATTAAAATTGTTATGCATGATTTTCACTTGTGAAGAACTACGTATAAAAATTGTTATGCATGATTTTCACTTGAGAAGAACTACGTATAAAAATTGTTATGCATAATTTTTACTTGAAAAGAACTACGTATAAAATTGTTATGCATGATTTTCACTTGAGAAGAACTACATATAAAAATCAAATAATAGTTTCTTGTCTAAAAACTTTTATTCAGAGTCCTACGGAATAAAACAAAAAAAACTTTCACCCACTAAATAGAAAACAATGTGATTCAACAATATACGAAAAAATCTTGCTCTTGCAACCCCCACCCCCCCCACGCCCCCCGCTTTGGAAGTTTGTGATCACTCGATGTGATGAAATCATGTACATCTGTGACAAAAACCAAAAATACAGCAGTAAACGTAGACTGAAATGCAAATCACAAAGTACGGAAGTACGCAAAATCATTTTATGTATATATCTCTTCCTAAAAATTACAATTAAATATACATTTTGTCAAAATACATGTTTGTCTTGAATATAAAACATGTTTCCGTTGATATGACCTGAAAAAGCATTATAATTTCCTGCGAACATGTTTCATTTCTGGAACTTCTTGATAATTGCGTCCTTTTAGTTTATTTACCAACATAAAGGAAGTGAAAGTAATTTTCTTAACAAAAAGCCACAATTTTGATTTTAATCAAGAGAAGATATTATTAAACATCCTTTCTGTAATTGTTCATGTTAAACTGCAGACCAATTGACAATTACAATGGTTATACACCGAGTGTCGAAGAACTAAGTGATTATGCCGTGTTGTTTCTCAACCCGCGTGGGAAATCATTTTCATCATTAAGTGCTCATTCAGATCGATGTTAACTCAATTATTTTTACAACGGAATGATTAAATCCCGATCCCGGACCAATATGGCGATCATTGCCACCTGCCTTTTTAACGGGACATAACTGTGCAACGTTGTGAGACTTTGTCCCGCGGGATCAATGAGTGATTTCTGATTACAGAATGGTTTCAATAGAAATTCACACGAAAATTAAAGTTTCTCTTCAGGCTGGTATTTGACGTATATGCAGTCAGTTTTGTCATCTAGATGGACGTGTTCATGCTTCAAAGACGCTAAATAAAACACTTTAGGCTAAGATGAGCGAACGAGTTACTCCCAATGGGGACATTCTTCGTTGTAGTATGTTATAAAGGGTAAAAAAAATAAAATTCTGGTTTGTGGACTTAAAAACAATACATTATATAAAAATCAATTTCAACGTTTTTACAACATCTACAAATGTAAAACGCCGCTTTAAAAACGTTTTGTTTAAAGTCTTAGAGGATTTTATGCAGACGTTTGATTTGTTTGTTTGATTTGAGTTTAACGCCACTCAACAATATTACAGTCGCACTGCGGCGATCAGTTTTATTGGTGGAGGAAGCCGGAATCCACCTACCTTGGGCAGGTAACTGACAAACCCTATCACGTGGGATGCGAGTTAAACTCAACCCGTTTTTGTATGCTCAAACTTACGCCGTATACGTGATAGGCTACCGGGATCTGTACAGGTAAGTTTAAATCAACTTCCTGGACCACTTCCTAGACCACAGGCTATTCGCGCTTCTTAAGACTAAAAATGATGACATGATTGTCCATGAGACAGCCATTTACCAAATAACATTCGTTCAATAGGATACACGATGATATACAGTGCTACCCTAACGAGATACCAATTTTTCGTAGATGTTATGTGGTAAAAAACCATTTCGTTCTCCTTTTGCTTTGCTTTTTGCTTTTTAATAATGATAAGAAATGGGAAGTCAAAAGACAAAACAAATTTATAAGTAAGAAAAGTAAACAACACGACAGATAACTACAGCGATGAAAACTTAATAACGATCAGATACCAGCAGAAAATTGGTGGTGAGGTCGAAAAGTTAGGGCATGATTTAAATCAAATTCTTTATCTTTAAATACTACGCATACTCTCAAATCTTGTGATGGTTTAGACTGAGATATAGAAAAAATGTACATCAAAAGAAAATGTCTTCATCCTGAATGGAATAGTTATCGAAGGTCAATGGATAGCATAATCACTTACATGTACTGGAAAAAATGTCTCATTATAAGAAAGTGGGACCCCTAAAAAGTGTATCAAACAGTTTTGTTCTGTTTAGTCGGTCGGGTCATCTTTAAAAAAAAAAACTTTTAAAGATGAAGAACTTTAACGTGAAAAGAGAAAGAAATGAAGATGCGAATTGATAGTCCTTCAGACAGCCATCCACCAAAGGCTCCGTTTTTGTCCCGCACTATTGACAAATGTCAGCTTATACCAAGTATATTGACAAAAATAATAAACTATACAGTTGATCTTGAGGGCGCCTGGGAGGCAGAGTGGTCTAGGTAGTTGATTACAACTTACCTGTACAGATCACTGTAGCCTATCACCTATACGGCGTGAGTACTATAGAAAAACAGGTTGAGCTTAACTCGCATCGCACGTGATAAGGTTTGTCAGTTACCTGCCCAAGGTCGGTGTTTTTTTCGGGGTACTCCGGCTTCCTCCACCAGTAAAACTGACCGCCGCGATAAGACTGAAATATTATTGAAAGTGGCGTAAAATCCGAATCAAACAAACAAACAAACAAACAAACAGTTGACCTTGATTACCACTTTGTCTTACAGCATGATTTCCTCTTCATTTTTTCCTTTTCAGTTTTTGCAAAATTTGGCTAAAACTGCTATACTTCTTTCTGCAGGTTCATACTAAGATATTCTAATATTTTGTTTTTGATTACAAATATACAAAATAAGTCAAATAGGAAAACTGGACACACACACTACACACCTGTATTTATTTTTTATGCTGAGTTCACACGGACATACAATACGTATTACGTGTGAACTCAGCATTATATGTATTCTTTCAAGTATTAAGCATGCTGTTTTAGTTCTATCATAAAGACACTTTTGTTTTTTGCGGCTTTATTAAGTAAATTTTCCTTGCTTATAAATTACATTGTAATATGCAGCATGGGTCTGGCTGTTACAACATGATTGCACGAGAATATTTAAACAGAAGACATTTAATTCTATTATCAAATACCAGTGATGTAGTCTGACTTATTTATTTCATATTCGATGATATTTGAAATGTGCAGTTCCCTATTAGATGTTAAACTGTCGAAAATAAAATTACTTTAAAGTTTGCAACAAGACTTGTTATATATATGATTGACGATTTCCAATGTTAAAAATTCTGGTGGAAGGGAATTGATACACATCTCGCCAGTAATCAAGTTACCTAGCTTACAAAACATGCAATGAATATTATTATATGGTTAAAGAGATAGATGGCTTTTTAATCACCAAAGGTCTACGGGAGTACGCATATTAAAGTTAAATACAATTACTGTATCAAGTATTAACTGCGTTGACATAAGTCTGTTATGAATCATTTGCTATGTCATTTACAGTAATTCTGGTGGTCATATAAACTTAATAGTTGTGTTTGTGCTCGCGCACAAGAATTTACGCAGTGATTCAGACAGTTAAGAATACACGTTTATCAAAGTTGAATAAATATGGTATTTTTTTATTTTAACCTCTCATTAGTAGCATTATAACTAAAGCATTGGAAAAAACATAAGCCCGAAATCCAAACGTAGTAAAAGAAATACTCAAGTCCGAAGTCGCAATAGGAATCTGAATCCAGCGGAAGGGACAACTACGACTAGTACAAGGTGCAATAATTCAAATTCTTTATTATTCCAATTAATGGCCCACAAGGGGCAATATATAAGAGTACAGTTACACAATAAGAGGGGAAGAGTTGCTCGATTGATAGAAAGATACAATTTATTTACATAAAAAGATAAATATAATACATATCAGTATATGGGTATATTACATAATGTTTTTAAAATCATAGTAATTTATATTAAATATAAAATATAAAATATACCTCAAGGCATATTTTCACGGAGAAATTTGCAAACAGAGTTTAAAATAATTTTGTCCTCACAAATTAAAATCCAGAAAAATTTTTGGTTATCAGATAATTTTTGGAAATTACTGACTTTAGAATTTATATCTTTTAACCAGTTTTCTCTCATAGGTGTATATTTTGGATATTTCAAAAGAAAACGGACTTCATCTTCTATCTTATTCAGAGAGCAATTTTTACATAATCTGTTGTCTCTTGGTATCTTATTATATCTACCAGTCTCAATATGTAACCTGTGAGCAGATACACGTTATCTACATATGGCCCTTAGAACTGTGTTCACATTTATTAAGTAAAGTTAAATATTTTTCAAATGCAAGATGGAAGGCAAATTTTTTTTTGACATGCATGATGATATCCTCATACATATTTCTGATCTTTCAGAGAAAAAAGAAAAAAGATCTAAGTTAAAAAACTTGGCTTTTTTGACTGCCAATTGACCATTTTGCACTTTGAATTACCTCCCTTTATTCAAAACTTTAGCTATCAGTTGTGTAAACTCCAAATGATGTTGTGGGGAAGTATATATTAAGGTTACAGTAATAGGTCAAAGCAACAAGAAAGTTTGATTTCTACTTTAAATGAATATTATTAGTTAAGTTTATAAGACATTATATCTAGATAAAATATGTCTGATAAAATACTGAGCAACCATACCTAAAAAAATCATGAAAATCAATGAATACAATGTTTTTTAGGATTTTTCAGAGTGAGTTTTCCGTGGGAAAAATCCATATAAAATCAAATGTTCTTTTAATCTGACATGGTCCAGAGAACAGTTGTATCCATTTGGTGCTCTGTGATGGAACTTGTGCTGGTTTTCGAGAACTAGTGGTCCTGATTTCAACTTGAGACCTCTGTGTTTTCAATAGTGGGGAATGGTACACACATAATATATATTTATATGTATTTAATCATATTTTTCAGCAGAAAGTGTTATTCAACCAGCTGATTCCAACACACCAAAGCAGCCTTTTGTACCATGCAAAGTGTGTGGAGACCGAGCTTCAGGATTTCATTATGGTGTCACTTCATGTGAAGGTTGTAAGGTAATAGTCTTGATGATATCACTCTTCGCATGAAGATTTTTAGATAAAAGTCCTACTGAAAAATACATGTGCCCTGATATCACACTTCGTGTGAAGGTTGTTAGTTAAAAGTCCTACTGATAAATACATGTGCCCTGATAGCACTATTCATGTGAAGGTTGTTAGTTAAAAGTCCTACTGATACAGACATGTGCCCCGATATCACCAGCAACTGATACAATGTAGCCTTCATATAGTTGTGAAAAACAGTGTGTGTGTTGTTTTTTTTTCGGCTCAAATTTTTACTCTACTTTAAATTATGCTATACTCCAATAATTACATGTAGTACAGTTTTAAGTTGTTTATTGTTTTTGGTGACCAGAATTACTAATACCAACATATTTAATTGCAATCAACAGAGTTTAGCAGTTTCCTTAACCTAACATCTGTGCGGAAAAATGCAGCTTTACAAACAAGTTAGTGAATTAAAAGTAGTTCTAAATTTTTAAATTCATTAGATGTAAGTATAACATAAGGTTTGATGAATGATTTAATTGTAGGGATTCTTCAGAAGAAGTATACAAAAACAGATAGAATACCGGTGTTTACGTGATGGCAAATGTATGGTTATACGACTGAATAGGAATAGGTGTCAGTATTGTCGCTTCAAGAAATGTCTAGCAGTAGGAATGTCAAGAGATTGTAAGTTGGTTTTCTATGTAGAGCAAACTTCTCCACAAGTCAGATTTCTATGCAAATGGTTTAATAGTGTAAAACTGGTAGATATAAAACTTTTCAAACTAGGTTTCATAAAAGGGAAAACTTTTAAATTTGAACATTAAAATCAGAAAATAAAAAAAAGGAATTATTTTTCTTCCAGTTTTTGCTCTCCCATTTGTAGACTGCATCACATTATGCTGTAAGTGTTAATTATCCAATGAAATATACTTATTCTTGAACAGTGGTAAATTTTTATACATCAACAAACATTACCATCAAGAGAAGCTCTCTATTTGGTAGCAGATATACATTAACATACTTAAAACTGGAGAAATAGGTTCTTACACTTACACATATGGAAGATCTTTGATATCTTAAAGGCTGTATTTTTGGTACAATAAGACATATAATCAATTTATTTTGGAACCAGATGAGTCTTGGTGAGTAGGCAAGCATTCAACAAGAATTAAATCACTGTGACCAAGATTCATGGTTAACTTTTAGGTTAAGGATTTTCAGACTCAAAAAGTTTTGTCTGATTAACCTGATTTATATGAATATATTAAACTGACACAAGGTTGAGCAGGTGAGACAATTGATTCCTTGGAACCGCATTCAATTTTTATTTTATTTTCAGCTGTTCGATATGGTCGAGTTCCCAAGAGATCAAAAAGTGTTGATGACCCCTTTGGTGGATCAAGTGACCTCTACCATGATGATTCTGCAGCAGAGAGTAGACATTTAGCTTTGTATGACATCATTCTCAATATTTCTCAGGCCCACCATGCACATTGTGCCGTTACAGAGGACAAAATAAAACTACTACAGCGAAAACATTCAACACTGGTAAGACCATTGTTATGTCTCAGGTCATAGAAATAAATTTAAAGATCTTTGCAAAATACAGTATGGAATCCTGATATCCCTGGAAATTTAGCCTTTTCAAAACAGTTCTGAAAGTGCACATTGAGATAAAGTTCATTTCATTAAACTTTAAAAAGGACATGAATTTTGCTAAAAATGAAAAGTGGTGATTATTCTATATCTTTCTTATTAAAAAAAATAAAAATAAATCAAACTTTTTTTACATGGATGAAAGTTTTCCGTTTTTTGACTGATATCTGTTTTTTAGCCAAGGTTCTAGGCCATTTTTGAGATCAGTGTAAATCTGGGGAGTTTTTTTTAGGGCAGGTTAGGTCCATATTTTTCACATAAAATGATGTTTGCCAATATTCTGAAGGCAATATTTTGTTATCAAGGTAGTTTAAATTCATCTGGAACAAACCCCCCCAAAAAATCTGGCATAAAAGTCCCCAAAATCATTGTAATTGGTTTGTTTATATTTAAGGACATGCGACATTTCCGTAACAACAGGTGAAAGGAGGTAACTCAAATTGTTTGCGACATATGCCTTCAAGATTATGTGATACATTGTACCTATTGTAAAAAAAGACAATTCTTGCATTTTGAAGATAACTACATTGTAATGTAAGCTGAAAAAGGGGGAAATATATAAAAATACTAAGGAAACTCTAATAAAAGTACATTTTTGGTAAATTAAATAAGTATAGAATGTGCCAGCAAATGCAGAATACACAGGACTCCAACAGGAAAGGAGGAAATAAATTAAAATCATAAAAGAACTCCTTAAAAAAGTGCATTTTTGTAAAGTTTAACTAGGTATTGAATGTACCACCAAATGCGCTCAGAATGCAGGAGAAGGCATCTAATTTTTCAAAATTCTTTGGAGGGCCAACCCCCCCCCCCCAAATATTTTCAGTCTTTCCTTCAAAAGTTACTTTCACCCATGTTTTTAGCTCACCAGACCAAGGACCATCTGAGCTTTTGTCATCACTTTGTATGCATTTTCCTCCTGTAACTTTTTACATTTTCATCTTCTTCTCTGGAACTGCTAGGCCAGTTGATATCAAATTTGACAGGAAGCATCTATGGAAGGTCCTTTACAAATCTTTTTTATTTCATTCCAGTCAGACTACAAACTCTTGTTTAGATTTAAAAAAAGATGTTCTCCTTTAAAATCACAAGCCTAAATAGAATCAAACTCTATGTGAAGGTTCTATGTGAGTTCCTTTAAAAATTTTCGTCGTTTCTTCCTGATTGGACAAAAAACTACAAAAACAGAAAAACATGTATAATTTAAATATTTCCTTGTCTGTAACAACTGAGTCAATTGTTACCAAACTTTGCTGGAAAGGTCCTTAGATGCTCTTCTACCATAATTGTTTCTGGCATTCCTGCCCACCAACCAAGATGACTACCACATCTGGACTTAGTTGAGCCACAGGCGCTTGGGGAATTGGACCCCCCTTTTCCACTGTGTCCAATTTTTTTTTTTTTTTAATTTCTGATGTAAAAATTTCTTGCAGTTACCTATTATAACATAATCAAAAAATGCTGCAGGTCGCTGGGTTTTTTAGTTAGAAAAGGTAGGAAAGCTTTCGATTCGTGATCAATTTTGATGGAAGTTGAGAGGAAAATAGGATTGTGTCAGACATAACATGGTATAACTTTCCAGAAACTAATAGAAATTTTGTGTCACTTCCAAGTATTCCGGGTTGTTCATGTTTTCTACGACTTCCATCAAAACTGAACCCTTTAAAAACCAAAAGCTTTCTTACCTTCTCCCATTGAATGACCAAGTGACCCACAGCTTTTTTTTATTCTGTTATAATAGAAGAAATCACGAAATTTTTACATCAGAAATTAAAAAAAAAATTGGACACATTGGAAAAGGGGGGTCTGATGCCTCAAGCACCTATAAGTTGAGCCTAGGACCCTATGGGAAAATTTGTAGGAATGTTCTTCCTTAATGATGTTATGCATACCTTCCTGCTAACTAAGTTAGCTGCCACAGTCAAACATTGTTTTAAAATATGACTCTTAAAAAATCTTCTTATGCGAATCTACTGATTCGTCCTTTATCAAAATTTTGCACAACATTCTTTCTTGGCAAGGATCAGTGAGGATTTTCTGTCAGGTAAGGAATACATGCTCCTTGGAGCCTCTGGTTGTTGCAATAGTCAAATGTGCCTGGCTGTTTTGTCAAAATGATGACAATTATTTAAGTATAAGTTATTAAATTATTATAAGACAGGTATTAATAAGCATTTTCACAGCATGGTGTTTCATAAAAGATATATTTTGGGCCAAATATTGGGCACCTACTCCTTTCTGTTTTTAATTATAGCAGTTATGAATTTCATTTAGATCTAACTAATCAAAATCTGCCTTCAGTAACATGTATAACAATTTACAAAAAAAAGACAAGGCTATGAACTTTTACAGTAAGGCTTACCCATTATATTCCTGTGGATATGTGCTATTAATTCTGTGAAAACCTTTCATATTTCTTCACAGATTAGTAGAATATCAGGACATATACATATACATGGACATGTGTTATTAAATGTCAATATTTATTAGAACAATACATAAGCTCCAAGGTGCTTTTAAAATCAACGTTTTGATTTTTTTTTAATCTACCTACACATCAGGTGATATTCTTTTCTAACCAAACTTTTTATATCTCACTTTGAAAACCTCTTCAATATTTTTATAGATGCAGAGAATTTCAGTACCTCCTCAGGTTAATTTCACAGATGAACAGTTGGAGACACAGAAATTATCAATGTGGTCATGTCTAGCACATTTAATAACTCCTGCTGTCAACAGAGTAGTGGAGTTTGCTAAGAGAGTTCCAAGTAAGATAGTAATAAGTTCTGGTGGCGGGTTTATACACTCAAACATCTAACTAGCTTCAAACTTCTCCAGTCAGCGATGATTTTATTCCACTACCTAGCAGATTTCCACTATCGTCTGTCTGGATTTGTTATTACCGTTTTTATTTTATATATTACTCTTACATGTATTTGACTTTCAGCTGGCTGTTTTAATTACTGTATTCCTCTGATACAGTAAAAAATTTTAGAAAAAGGATATCTTATTAAATCAGCAAAAATCAAGAATCCTTTCCAGTCTGGTTCAAGTATCTTTTGTTTTCATAGTTTAGAATAGCTCAAACTTTCCCTGCAGAAAATGTAATGTCTCACAATATCAAATTTTCTGTTTTCTCAAAGAATTTTTCATTCCTCATTCCTGTAATACCGGGAGTTTGCAGGGCACTTACGGATTTTATTAAAAAATTAAGGAGGGGGGCACTTTATACCAGGTATTTCAGTATTGCTAACTGCACCTTTTGTGCAACTCCAGTTTAATATTGTAAACACATCATGCAACCTGTTTGACAACATCCAATTGCCATTAAAAATAAGATGGAGTTGTTCAACATGTTTAAACAATGGTCAAACTGAAGTTTAAAACAATTATTTAGAGTTTTTTGAAGAAGCTTTGTAAACATTATGCCCAGTCTTCTGATGTCATATAGGACGGTTGTAAGTGACAATCAGGAATTTTTCATTATCTATATTATAATACTATAATATTCATAATCTTCAGGAAGGAATATGAAAAGCCTAAAATTTTTCAACTGCATGTTCAACTATGACATTCAAATAGATCATGAAACAAAGTATTTCAAACTTACTTGAAGTTCTGTAGAGAAAATTATGAAAAACAATTCTGCAAATAAAAATTTCCATGGCAAAGGCAATCATGACAATAAATTGATTATTGAATTGTAAATAAATAAGTAGCATAAAAAGACTCAAATAAATACATAATCAATTATTGTAGATAATCTATATATCACTTAATGTTGAGGTGAAATTTCTGTTGCCCGTTTTAAACATATTTTTTTGTCTTTCAGATTTCACAGACCTAACACAAGACGATCAGCTACTGCTTATTAAAGGCGGGTTTTTTGAGATTTGGTTGACCAGAATGGCGGGAATGTTCAGTAAATTTGATGGCATGTTGACATTTGAAGATGGCAGTATGATACAAAGAGATGAGTTGTCTGTAGTTTTTACTGTAAGTGCTATTCAGAAAAGTGTAAATGCTATTAAGACCTCATTAGACAGCCATTTTTACCAGAAATGAATTAGCTAAAATAAAATACATGACATCTTTGATTTCTAGAACACATAAGAAAAAATATATAATCATGAATTTTGGAATTTTTTTTAATTAATTCTACCTCTTTTATGACAAAGTCAAGAAATTTGGTTTCATGAAAATAACCTGCTATCAGTATATACCTTATGCCAGGAAATTTTGTATGTGTAATTTTCACTTTGTTTCTGGTTGATTTTTTTTTCATGAAATTTAATCTACTCAAAAATTTTACAGCTTTTTTAACTCTTAAAGAAAATATTCCAAATCACAAATTATGAACCCAGCAAAAAGAATACTTATGTATTTGACACCAAAATATATGGTAATTCAATAATATTTTTACCACAATGTAATTTAAATTGGGGAGAGTTTTTAATTCTCTACGGATATATTGCATTGTAAAAAGCCATTTGTTTGCCAGAAGTGGCCCTATGCACATGCTAGCACAAGAATGGGAGTACATGTCAGCACAGCATCATAATAGAGCAATTAAACAAGGATGAGATAACATGCAAAAATGGCTTGAGATGCACCTGAGTGGAAATTTAAAAGTAATTCTTCTTATATGAATCATGAGAGATGGTCTGAACAAAAAAAATGTGCACAATTTTTTTAATTACTTTATTTAGGTGAAACTGAAGTTCTCCCAATAATAATGTTAAATCTCTGTAGAGACATTCAGGGGCAGATAATAGTATGTAAAATGTTATTGCATAGTGTAAAACATAAACTGTTAACTGTGGAATAATTCTTTCTTTTAATATAAAATAAATACAAACATGCACCGTTGCGCACATTAGATTTAATAAAGCTCAAAATCAAACTCAAGTAAAGCCTGACATGGAGTATAGCTGTTTTGAATTGTTGCCAGAATATGGTATTGTGACTTTCTGAGAAAGAAATAGATTTTATTTATCTTTTTTTTTCAGCCTGAATTTGTTAACAGTATGTTTGATTTGGCTTCCAGTATTCATCAACTAAAGTTAAATGACACAGAAATCGGTATTTTTACAGCTATTGTCTTAACAACCCATGGTAGGTATTAAAGATTGTATAGGGGTCTCAAGAAGGGATATTAAAATTATATGCCTTGTTTTGGTTTCATAAACATCTAAAAGTTAGAATATCCTCTTGAAAACTGGTTCATCATATTTTTCTCAATTGAGGGAAAACATTTTTCACAACAAGTGATTGATTCATTGATTGAATATTGCTTAAAGTCCTGTGGAAAATATTCTTGTAAGACTGACACACCTAGCTTAATTTTAACATGCCAACTCAGGAAGACATGCCTTACCCACATACACTATTCTGACTGGGCCAACCAGTCTTGCTCCTACTCCTAAATGCTGCATGCTGAGCAGAGAAGCAGCAAATACCAATTATGTCTTTGGTTTAACCCAGCCAGTGATCAAACCCATGGCCTTCCACCCTTGAGGCGAGGATGATAACAATAACTCCACCTAGGTGGTCTTTCCAACAAATGTACCACTAGCAAGTAGTGATAAATTGCTGATACAAGGAATATTACAGGTCGATTAGCAACCTTGTCAAGCAAATGAGTCAAGCAATTCTAGTGCCTATGTTAAAATATATTCCTCACACTTTTTTCAGGAAAGATGTACTGAAAAATGTTTTCATTATTCTGTATTCTCACTGTTTTTGTGCATGAATTGTGTTGACCATACAAACATTTGCTTTAAACAATCACTGACTGTATGAAGACTGTTTAAAGTGTCCTAATGTCTGTATAACAAGTTATGAAAAATTTTGTTTGTGGAAATTTTTGAGAATATCCGTTTTATTTGTATTTAAATGCTTGCCAGTATTTAGTGGTCATATCTTTTTTAATAAAATGGAACAAGTAAATTTGTAATTTTCTCGTAATATTTGTATAATTTGGTTTTATTTGATACAAAGCACCACTAACAACTTACTTTTGATAACAGTTCATATTTGTCCAGCATAAGTTAAAAAACAAGTTAATTTTCATTGTAGATCGAAGAGGACTGCAAGCACCAAAATATGTAGAGAATATACAAGACAAACTATTAGAAGCTTTAAAACTACAGATCAGTCGCAATCACTCAACAGAAGAAAATCTCTTTGGAAACACTATTGTAAAACTGCCACACTTACGAACTGTTGGTATACAACACAATGAAATTCTAGAATGGTACAGATCTCATTGGGAAAAGGTCAAGTTACCTCCCCTTTTTGCTGAGATTTATGATATACCAAAACATGATGATGAATAGTTATAGATTTGTAATTTTAGACCATGAATTATGATATACCAAAACATGATGATGAATAGTTATAGATTTGTAATTTTAGACCATGAATTGTTTTTGTTAGGAATTTTTGTAATTTTTTTTTTTTTTTTTTTTTTCATCTACATCCCATGAAATTTCCGGTGAATTTAAATATATTCCAAACTTTATACAGATTCTTAAAGTTTTTATGAAGTGTAGAACACAGTTTTTTTATAGAGAAAAAAATATATTTCTTTTCATGTACATGTATGTAACTTTTGTATATTTTTTATAGAAAACAAAAATAAAATCTTCAGGAATTTTTAATACCAAACTTTTATATGGGATTACACCATGATTTGCTAAATCATCATTTTTCTCCATTTTGTCAAGATGTAACATCTGCCTTATTTTATGAGAATTTGTTTTTTACTGGTTGAATTATTCTCAGCATTCATGATTAATTTTTTATACCTATTTATGTTGAATAGTAATACAGGATAGGTATGTATAAAGATTTAGTCGCATTCACAATCATAGTGCTATATTCACATGTTATCATGAGTTATTTCCCTTGTTGATGTTTTTTATTGTTACATTTTCATATTTTATGTGTTTAGACCATACAACACAATTCATTTGCTTCTCAGGTGAATTTTACAAGATTAATGACAGTGTGGTTTTCTTGATCATCCATTGATATCTCTAGTATGTTGTGAACAAAATTCTGTTAACTTGTAATAAGGATCTGTCTAGACAAGTGTTTACGTTGTTGATTTATACTGGACTGTATTAATAAACACTTAGTGTTTAATGCCCACAAAATCACTGTACACTTGTCCATGACATAAATCATAGATTTTCTTTTTTTTAACAAAAATGGGGATGTGATGGAAAAATTTATTTTCTATTTTTGTCTTATTTCTTGGGAAACCACTAGCAATGGACCGATTCAGAAATTCAGCTTCCGTCCTCATTAAATGCATTGCACGATCTCAGCATCCTCGTAAATGACGTCTTGACCGATGAAATTTAACCAGAACAATGACGTTCCCAGAATTCAGTTGCATTTCTGAAATGGTCCATTTGAAAAAATGAATTTTGGTTTTTTGTAAAATCTTTTAACTGAGTTTTCAAATCATATTTTCATGATATGTTGTTTAAGAAATAGACTGAGATGCTTTTAAAGTTTTGTGCACTGTTGGCTATTAAGTGGATACTGAAAGATTATGTATTTTTTAAAAATTTTAACTTTTTCTTTGACTACCCGCAGACTTGTATTTATAAATTATATATTTAATTTAAGAACTCATTTGAAAGTTCTAGTATTTTGAATGTTCAGAAGAAAATGTTAAGCATTTCTATAAGATTTATCATGAAATGAAATGAATTTTATAGATGAAGTTATTTTTGATGTCATTTAAGGATATTGGAAACTATCTTAAATTGTAATATTATAATATTCATGGATATATGTCTGGTAGAAAATTGCATTGTTTGAGAAATCAGGGATATATTTTACCTCGCATTACAGCATCAATTTTTAATTAAATTATTGTTGACAGTGTTGTTCTAGTTCACAATGACTTTAAAATTCTGTTGTCAGATTTGAACAGGTACTTTTTATTGGAATGTTGGCTAATGGACATATTATTTTAACAAATTTAAACCGAAGCCCTGTATAATCTGAACACCTATCTAAACTTAACCCTGTGTATTCTGGACATCTGTCTTAACTAAACTCTGTGTTATAGGGTAACCTGTCTAAACCAAACCCAGTGTAATCTGAACACAACTGTTACCCAAATAGTGTGTAATCTGAGAACCTGTCAAAACCGAACACTGTATAATTTTTGGTCCCTACCAAATCAAACCCTGTTTAATCTGTTACTTCAACAGTTTTGTCTGACTATTAGTATAGAGTTATTTAATAGATTTGATTTCAGACCCGGGGGAAAAGCAGAAAGACATTTTTCAGATAAACTCACTTTAGTATTAATTCAGGGAAATAAATGTCTCCTGGTTGTCTTTTTCATGCCAGTTACCTGTTAATTTAATTGGATAAGACAAATAGATGTTGAAGTGTGGCCTTGTTATGCAGTCATCGATCTAACCAATATTTTAACCTGAGACAATATTGATTTTATTACTGTATCCTAATGGTGATGCCTAACATTTGATTAGGTTATTTAATTAACAAGGTGGAATTGGCCCAAATCCTTCTACTCCTCATGATTTTAGAAAATAAGGTGACAAATTGAAGGGAAAAGTTGATAAACAATTTTTCAAATTCAATTACCATTGATAAAAGTGAGGATTGCTAGCTTAATCCCTATTTGATATGATTCCGTAACAGTAGTTTAGTCAAGTCCATGGGGACAGCCGACTCAAAGACTGTAGACTGGGGCAAGTTTTGATCATGCCAAGTGGTGTTTGGTCTCATTACTGTTGCAAATAAACAGCTAAAATATTTCTTTTTTATAGAGACGACTTTAAATGGGAAGATTTTATAACAAAGAAATTGATAGATAGAATATCTTCCTGCCTTATACACAATTTTTAAGGTTTATGATTTAGACAGGTGCTTACAATCATATTTCCTCTCCATTTTCATGAAAAGAATAAAGAGGGACAACTAATATTTCAGACTAAAAGCCATAAGATGGATTATTTTCCAGAACACCATCACTGGGGCAACTGACCGGTTTAAAGGTCAAACATATGCAGAACAACAGATTGGCGTTCGTTTTTTATGTAATAGCCGTTAGTAAAAAAATTGATCACAAGGTTGTAATAAGCCATTTCATAATATAATATTAAAAATCATGATGGGTCAAAATTACAGAGATTAAGTGGTTTTAATTCTCAGGCAGTAACATTTTTTTTCAAAAATAAGACAACCCAAACAGTATAAAAATTTGAACAAGGCATCTATTTGGCTAGCATTTCACAGTTCTTATAACTACTAAGACATATGTCACCTTGGTACAATACAACAACGATAGGCTATTCCATTAAAATGTTTGCTTTTTTGTCATATAACAACAACACATAGGAATTTGATTCTATACTTTAGCAATAATTGGTCATAAAAATTATTGAAATGTTCAAAATTGCATTTCAACTGCTCTACATACATTTAAATGGAAAAGCTCTCACGATTCTAACTACATTTTTTGCAGTGTTTGCCTGCTTTGTACAAATATTTTATATTTAGATATGGTATAATTTTTAGAGTGAATAAGTATTTTATTGTTAAATGGAATTATAATGTGAAACATGATTTATTATTCAAATTGTTGAACAGAAATGATATGATTATGTAGCAGATACATTTTACTTTGGTTGATGACTTATTTTCTGAATTGTTTTGCCCCATTAACACTGCCCATATTCTTACCTCGAATCACTTACCTTATCACTCATAACATCATTATTAAACAATTGGAAATATTTCACATTCATACTGGGTCTAGTTGCTTGAGTGGTCTATTTAAAAAAAAGAAGAACATGGAGTTAATCCAAAAAAGACAGCAACCCATTCCTAATTTTGAATAAATTTCTACATTTATTTGCAGATTCCACTTTTCACCAAAAATTTCATCATTAAGTACACAATCTTGTAAAGACACTGGAATCAACATTAGTCAGTGGATATTGAGTGAACTAACATACTACTCAGAAACATCTGTAACCCTATGTATTTCCACAGTCAATGTTTAAGGTCACTGGATCTGATTTTCATATAGTCTGGGATGCCTTTTTGATTGCCTTTGTTTCTCAGTTTTTTGTCAATTGGTTGTTCTTGTAGACAAATGTGAATAACTTCAAGAACAAGATATGGCTCCTTCAATAGTTTTCACATGTTTCCCCATTTTTAAGCAGATTTCTGCTCTTTTCCTTAAGGAGGTTCAGGGGTCTAAATAAAAATCAATAGAATTTTTTTTTACTTTGTCAAAAGATTACCTATATTGTGCTGTTCGAAAAATTACAATCAAATGTTTATGTCACCGGTCTCGTTTTCAAGTGGATAGTGCAAAACCCTACATTTTCTGTTGATTATATAGGGAAAAACAACATTTTTCTCGTTATAGAGTACATAAAACGATAGAATTCTTAAATAAAAAAGGAAAAGACAGCTTTTATCATATATTATCAGAAAATAAAAAAAAAATTAGGATCACCGATCTTGTTTTCTTGCTACGTTAATAAATCTTTAATTTTGTAGTGCAATCCTTTATTAAATTTAGTCATTGGAGTTACCTCCCCTGACAACGTTGAATTTTTAAAATGTTAAAAAGCTCTTTATCCTCTGTGAATGCATAAAAAACGAATATATCATTAAATGAAGAATTACAATGTGATTATTCAGTTTTAATTTTGTAACAGTATGTATTTCCAAGAAATATCATTTGCAATTATAGAAAAAGTCAATACCACAAATTTGCGATCCAAGATGGCGGAAGACACCCGAACCTCCTTAATTGTTCTGTTTACATAACTATTTTCAGCTTCTGGTAAGCAATGTTTGGAAACAAAATCAGGTTGGGGTTAATTGAACTTTTCTTTTGTTTCTCTTTTGAATGGGTTGCATCCTTTTTACCTCACCTGGCCAAAGACCATGTGATATATTACCGTCACTTGGCATCCATCGTCGTCAACATTTTGAATAAAGTCCTCCCCTCTGAAACTACTGAATGGATTTAAATGAAACTTTGTATGGTTGTTCCTTAGTGTATTCTGCACAAAGTTTTTGCTTCAATTTTTGATCCGTTGATAATCATGGCTGCCATTACTAAAAACACAACATAGGGGTCTGACATAAGAATTTCGCATAAATCTCAAAAACCGTTAACTTTTGCCAAATTCTGACATAGGATAAAGGTGTTCAGAATGATGAAATCTATTTATGGTGAAATTTTTGTGGACATTAATTTCTCTTTTGGGAGTTATGGCCCTTTTTAGACGATTTTTTCGCTATTTTTGAAGCTAAAAGTTTTAAAAATCATTAAAAGTGTTCAGTATGATGAAATCTTTCTGTTGTGATATTTTCAAGGAAATTCCATAATTCTTGTTTAAATACAAGGCTGTTTTGAGACAGATGAGCGATTACAGGCTCCTAGGATCCTCTAGTTTAGGATTACTCCTTATTTGTTATACTTGATATGTAGACTATGTTTTTAATAATCCTTGGCCAGTTTTACTTGTTATTTTACACACTACATAATAGCCTAACATAATGTAAATTTTATTTCATATTCATGTTCACAGCCAATGTTTTTATTTAGTTATATTATAACTTGTTTTATTGCAGGACTGTTTCATATAAACTTGCACAGCTTGATGGTTGAAAGGGGACAGTATTTCTATTCCAAATTCACATATCTGACACACAGACATCTTAATCAGATAGTGTGGAATTGACAGAAGCAAAGTATTATGAAGTTGGGGGTTATAACAGTGAACATAACATGTTCATTAATTTTGTATAAATTTACATTGAAAAAATTGATAATAGCTTAAATTATATGTGATAAATGTTGTACAGCTGGCTACCACCTGTGTTTATATGGGACAGTCCTGATATTATTGATGTTTTTGTTTTTAAATAGGGCAGTTGTTATTTGTTAATCGTGTATTGTTACCAGACTATGTTACCATGGAACATGTAAACAAAGTTGTTCAGATATAGATTAGTTTGTTGATGTCACTGGTAGAGTCTTTTTGAAAATTATTTTTAGATGATTTGACAGTTAGAATATCATCAAGAGATGAGCAGTCACTGACTATCACAATAATATAGTCAGATTTATTCTCTTTATGTAGAATGGTTTACAATAAATTTACTTTTTCATTATTTTATGATGTAAGTCATTGTTTCATTTTCTGTGAACCTAGTACGTATTATTGGGTTGAACCCAGCATGTATTATTGGGTTGAACTCAGTATGTATTATTGGGTTGAACCCAGTATGTATTATTGGGTTATTGTTATTTTTATGTGTATCTCAATCCATACATACTCCACTGAGGCTGCATAGCTATGGTTATAATAACACTTCAATAATCACCACACAAAACTAATAGTTATGGACCATGTTCTAAAGTAACACCTGCAGACTGATGGAAACAGATGTGAGAATTTAACAAAGTAGCTGTCATATGATATGTAATTATACCTTTATCACATGATATGATTAACCAATAGTAATAAGGCTATACCTGTATCACTTGATATGATTAACCAAAAGTAACAAGACCTATACCTTTATTACATGATATGATTAACCAATAGTAATTAAGCTAATACCTTTATGGGGTGATATAAATAACCAATTATAATAAGACCAATCCTCTATCACATGATATGATTAACCAATAGTAATAAGACCTATTCATTTATCACGATATGATTAGGCCTATACCTTTATCACATGATATGATTAACCAATAGTAATAAGACCTATTCATTTATCACATGATATGATTAGGCCTATACCTTTATCACATGATATGATTAACCAATAGTATTAAGGCCTATACCTTTATCACATGATATGATTAACCAATAGTAATAAGACCTATACCTTTATCACATGATATCATTAACCAATAGTAATATGGCCTATATCTTTATCAGGTGATATGATTAACCAATAGTAATAAGACCTTAACCTTTATCCTGTGATATTATTAACCAATAGTAATAAAACCTATATCTTTATCATGTGATTTGATTAACCAATAGTAATTAAGCCTTTACCTTTATCATGTGATATGATTAACCAATAGTAATAAGGCCTATACCTTTATTAGGTGATATGATTGAGTAGTACTTAGGCCAATAGCTTTTTCACATGATATGTTGAACCAATAGTAGGCCTAAACTCATATTTCTGGTAGCATGCCCCTGAGGTCAGACAACTACTGGATTTAGCTACCTGATATGTAACTCTTGCAATCCATCAAAACTACTGCTTAATGGTGAAGGATTTTGATAAAGAAAGATATGGCATCATTAACAACATGAATTGCAAACAATGTCTATGATATCATATCAGACCTTTCTATGGTTATTACTTGGATTGCAATACTCTCAGGGACTAATAGTTCACTATCGGTACATTGATAGTGATACATAGAATTATATTGCTGATTTTAAACTTAAGACTAGTCCAGGTTGGTTTCTAGTGGAGTGTGTTATGGTTTTAGTAAAACATCTCTGTGATTGAGATAGAACCTGAAATGCCTCTATGTGATGGAGCTAACATTGTTTTCTCATTGGAGTAGTATAATAGGTTTTTATCATAATAATTTTGTAAGATGTAGTTGTTAATTTCTCACTTTGTTAAAAATCATTTATGGAACAGTAAAATGAACTATGTATTACCAGTATGTCTTTGTATTATTTTTTTCATTCAAGGTTCTCTTGATGAGACACACAACTTGAAGCTCCAAAGAGAATGCAATCCCATGTAGCAAAAAAATAGCCATATAATAATAGATGTGGAATGATTGTCCATGACACAGCCATCCATCAAAGGACATTGGTAATTTAACTTCTACACGTCCTATTACAGTCTCCAATAATGAGCCAGGGTCCATACCATAATGGAAGCTGTAAAAGGTCCCCCAAAACAAAAAGTAAAACACGACAATCAACCTAATCTATTGAAGAGATGGTGAATGAATAACAATAAATGACTATTTAAACAAGACATACTGTGAGCAAAACTCACAAAGGATACCCCCGCTCCCCTATCACTTAAGTTGAATTATCTGCTCTTGGAATAAAGCACGATGAATGATCTTCCCATATGCAAATCTACACAT
>JAULBM010000008.1:291870-305975 GCA_032357055.1 Geukensia granosissima
CCAGCATTGATAGGGAAAAAATTACTAATACAATCATCAATTTTGACACATGCCTCACTTCTTTTATACATATTATTATGTTGGTTATAAAACTTGGATCCAACATTGCAATGACAATTTTAAAACAATATGAACAACATAACCAAATGCCTTGTGGAAATCAATGAAGCAGGCATATAATCTACCTTCTTTTGAGCTACAATATTTGTCTATAAGATTTTAAACAATAAAACAATGATCAGCTGTCCTAGCAATTTTTGTGAACCCTATTTATGTAGGATGTATTAAGTTGTGCAGAGATAAAAAATCTAATAATCTGTTATTCATAATTGAATTAAAAAGTTTCAAGATTACTAGTAATGGTGATGCCCCTATAGTTGGGTGGATCACCAGGGTCATCTGATTTAAAAATAGGAGAAATATATCCCTTTGACCACTTAGGAGGGTAATGGCCGTGCAAAAAGCACATGTTAAATAGTTTAACTAAACAGTTAAAAGTTTGGATTGCCCACTTTTTAGCATTTCATTGGATATTAAATCTAAGCCTTTAGCCTTTCCAAGCTTCAGTTTAGTGACTGCAGAGGATATCTCTTTAGCAGTAATTTGAAAGTCAACCTGATTGAAGACATTATGATTACTTTCTTTTTCTGATAATAAAGATTCTAATTTTTTAAATCTTTCATTAAAGCTTGGGTCATTCTGAGCATGTAAGGCTTTAAAATGACTGACCCAAGTATCTTTATCAACTGTGTTACCCACGGGGCAGTTTTCTCTCTTCTAAGGTCATTGATAAGCTTCCAATATTGTTTTGGATCGTTAGTATATAAAGAATCCAGTTTTCCTATAATACTATCCTTAAATTGCTTATACTTCACTTTTCTTAACTTATTATATTCTCTATAAAATTTTAAGTAATGCCCTCTATTAATTGGATCCCTAGGGAATTTACTAAGTAAATGACCCTGTGACAAAACTTTACATCGTAATTTATCTGAATCATTGTCAAACCATTTTTAATTTTTTTATTTTTCTTCTTAAAATTGATATTTGTTTTTTTTTTTCAGAGATAAATCAGCTGTAGACAGTAATATATTTTCAAAATCATCAACAATCATAGATAAATCATTGTCATTATTATTTACTAATGGTTAAGTTTTAAGAAAACAATCAATTCTATGTTGAATATCAGGTGTATTAAGGGCTTCCTGAAATCCAACACATGATCCTTCAGACCAAATATAGTTCATTGGTGCTTTACACTTACCACTTTTGCTATTTGGGGGGCATCAAATTTTGCGAGTATTTCCCATGATAACTTACAGTGGCAGTCTGATAAAATTGAGATAAAATTAGAGATATTGAAATATATAATTTGGTCAATAATATTTTCAGATGCTAATTAATAATCTACTGTACTCTGTCCCAGCGGGTTAAAACAAGTAAATTTCCCAAGGACATCCCCAATACACCTTCCATTCATAATACGGATCTGATTACTAAAACATAAATCAAGCAACTCTTTCCCCCTTACATCATCCTGATTTTTTCTTACTCTGGTAGTATCATCAATCTTATAAGTGTTGAACAAAGGAAGATATTTTGAAGTATCATCTTGTATAAAATCAAATTCTGTTCCGGTGCGGCAATTTAAATCACCACAAATCATTACATCACCTTTTTTCTTATATAATAAGAGATCTTTTTCAATTAACTCAAAATATATCATATTTAAGACTGTTAGTATAAGTTGAGTTACTAATACTAGGGGGAAAATAAACTGCACAGAGATATATGTTAGACTTAAGATGGAATTACGTTTTACCAAATTTCAGCCACAAATAATCATAACATGTGCTTGGTAATATTTTGATATGCTCTTTTAGGGTAGTCCTTCGTAGCTCTGCTAGACCTCCAATACGTTTCGACGTTTTTCTCTATTTTTGTGCTTTAGAGTTGAACAAAATGCAGTTTTAGTTTCGCAAATTAACCTGCTTATAAAGTTGCATATTACCACTTGGAGTGTAGAGAGAGCACACAGTGGGGGAGAGGCGAATGCGTCCACATGTGAAGGAAAGCCAACCGTTAAATGTTGTTCGAGGCAAATTTTAAAGTAACGTCATTTTCGTTGGTTAAACAGTGAAATTTTAAAATATTGCATAAAACATTGTATGGCTTACTTTGATATGCTTTATGTACATTTCATGCAGCCTCTCGTCAGTAGCATAAGGATCATCAGAAGAATTCTTAAGCGAAACTAATCGAAAAAGGAAACCACATCAAGCAGAGAGACAACTAATCGATTCAATACGTATCGAGGCCTCTGCTTATTTTCAGTGGTTTAGAATTTTCACAAATAGAAAAATTACTGTCTTTAATTTATTTTGCACTACCCATCAAGTTTTTGATGCACGTATGTCACTGTCAAGGTCAAATTATGAAAATCGCAAAAGATATTAATAAACTGATCGCATCACTACACAAATATTAATACATTTGTCTTTGCATCCATCTTGTCTTTCTTCACGTTTATCGTCAACACAGAACAGTCAGACATACATGTACTGTGTTTGATGACATCTCATGTTGAAAGGCTTGATGTTTAATCATCAGGAACTCACCCTTGGCTTGCTTTCAGTAACTGCGAGCATTAATTAGAGATGCATCTTCTTTCCTTTTTATTTTTTTTTTTTGGTTAAGTATATTAATTGTATTTATGGTACTCTCTAGTCGAATTGAAGGACTTTCAATTTGATTTTTTATAGTTCGTCTCTGTTACTGCCTTTGTTTTCTTTGATTTTTTCCTTTGATCATTCATTGGGGAGGGTTGGAATCCAACTAAACTAATTTAACCCAGTCTCATGTCTCATGTGCCTGTCCCAAGTGATGATTTGTGGTCGTAGGTTTGTCTTTGTGTTTATTGTTCTGTTAAATGTACATTTTTGATTATACTCAGGAAAGAGCAGTATTATTTTACGCATACTCGATTTGTTATTTGGGGCGATGTAAAGCTTTTCACAAGAAGAATTCCGTCCTTGTTGAAGGCCTTGTAGAGAACTGTAGATTTGTAAATCCAACTGCTTTCCTCGTCGTTGGAATACAGTCTCTCTGACATCTACCCCATAAAAGAAAATCATTTAAAATTTCCACATCTTCGTCTTCTCAACCACATCTGAAGAATAATTTTAATCTTTTGTTTTTATACACTTACCTCACAAAAATATATAAGAACTGGAGATTGTTCTTTTAAATTTTATTTTTAAACATTGCTTGTTTGAAAATAATTGCGGGAAACCTACTCCTAGGAAAAGTGGTGCGTTCTAAATTGCGTTACGTATACTTGTATATATATTTAGCATTACTATACTTGTAGTCTTTCAAACGCGATGTGTCTTATTATATAACCATGTACAACAATGATTTGCATTTTTGCAGTAATAATTAAATAATTGTAGATATAATTTCAATTTGACAAACAAGAAATGGTTACATAGAGTTAAGTTCTTTTAGAGGGCAAAAAACGTCAGAAAACAAAGGTTGCAATTGGACTTGCTGCTTATTGTCGACTCCAATATGTATATGATAATAGTGAAAAAAGCAAATCAACTGCAACGGAAAAATACGACATTCAATATAAGACATATATCTTTAAGGCAAACTTAAAATATTCGAGATAATCCGAAAACAAATTTAATTATTATTAAAAACAACCAAATGTTCCCCTACTCTGAGGTCTATCCATATATGTGTGCAGGGTAGGGGGGGGATTACACGAAAATGACTGGTATGTGGGAACCTTCTGTTTGGTGTGCTGAATTTTTTGTTTGATTGTTTTTTGTGCAGTTTTATTTTCAAGTTGGTCATATCCCAAAACTCATTTTTATGACCATTACCAAGTTTTAATTACAATTAATAACACAATCACAGATACCACATCCAACCATTAAAACATATACGAGACAGAAGTTTAAGAGGTATTTTATTAATGAAATAGTATAGAATGAAATGATTAAACATGAAATATATTCAACATCTGAGTTCAATTTTTATGTTTGCAAATAAAATGCAACATTCGAGCTTGGATAAATGACATAAGTTTAAGAAAATATTCTGAATTGTCAAATGATTTAAGATAGAAAGTAAAATAAAATTCGTAAATGTTAGTGATCCTAAACTTAAAATTGCCAATTTTAAAGGTTTCGGACCTGCAAGCATATGAAGTTATTCGCTTGCTTTGAGTGACAGATGTTACGTTTTAGAACATTGACACTTTAAATTCTCAAACACATATGTGTTGCCAATGATGACCAATATAAATTACACTTAAAATAAATGACCTAACCATATCTTTTATTTATTTTATCCAGCCAAAAATAATTTTGTTATTTTAAATTTTGGCAAGTCGAGACATTAGAAAATGTTACGTCTTTTAATTTTATACGCTTCAGTAGAAATAAAAAATATACATGACAATAGTTATTCACATATTGGTACAAAAATGTAACTGGTCTGGGACCACAATTAATTTGCATAAACCTCTTGATGAAGTATATGCAGTGCCACTTAAATAGTGTATTTAAAACATTTTTCTTTTCTATTCTTTTGATTTTATATTTTCAACTTTTTTATTTTAAAGGTGAAACTGGGTTACAATACTTGACTTATTATAAATATTATTAAACATGACATAAAGTTGTGATTATGCTGCAGCAGTGGGTCAAATTTGAAAAAAAGGAAGTAGTATGAAAAAATATTACTAGTCCCAAAAACCCATTATTGCCAATATTTTGAATTATATCTTAGAATTCTCTATAATTTTGGTATAATTCAAGTCCTGCACCGTCCTTTGAGTACAAGAAATATTGCATGTATCAATTTGTGCTTGTACATTTTAATGTCATTTTGAAATATGCTTATTAAACCAACGAATGTACTACGACAAAATTGTCTCTGACCAACTGTTACCCGGTTATGAGATGTAAGATCTTTACATTTTGGAAAACACTTTAACATGTTTGGCACATTTTCACATAAAATTATAATGACAAAACAGAAATATCATACAACATAGTGTAATACTGATAATGTTTAATACAGCTTTATATACTGTATACTAATACTGATTATATAAAGAGATGTTGCTTTTAAAGCAAGAACATTTTCTATGTATAAATAATTACTGATGATACATACAAATTGAATACTTTACTTGTATTGTTAGATAGCTAATGGTAAAATTTACGAATTGATTCAAATTAAAAAAGATGAATATCTTATAATTATTATACAGTGTATAATAACTATGTGTTGTTCAGAGAACATGACGTGAGAATTTTATGTGATCTTAACCTTAGAGTTGCTATTTCACTGAATTTCAAGTAAATTTCTTACACGAAAACAATAACAAATGAGCTGAATATTGCGTTGTGAAACAAATGAAATAAAAATATAAGCCTCATTAAGGTTAGAATCACAAGAAGTTTATACATTGGAGTTTGAATTCGTCAAATTCACCTGCGTGAATAAACCGTCGTCTGCCAAAGAACAAATTCTTCACGGAGGAAGTCCACATCTTTAATTTCTTTTGCAGAGAAAAAAGTATACTTTGTATTCTTGACGTCACAACATATAAAGTCCAGTAATGTCACACACTATATACAAAGTACATTTCATATTATTAAAGTCAGATAAAGGACAGATGCACTTAGAGCAGGATATGTTTAATCCAATTTCGTGCCGCAGTTCATCTCCGATATAACTATACTTTTTGTCTCTTCCAGGAGATGTTTTAAAATAATCCTGCAGTAAGAGACGTTGCTTTCTCTAGTGCTGGAACATTTGGATATTCCGACGTATGAGAAGATAGTATCCCAGAATAAGGTCCAGGTAAAGAGGGCGTGCCACTCATTGAGGTTGTTACTTTATTATTAGATAAGCTACTGTTCCATTTCGAACTATCATTCATACTTTTACCTAAAGCAAGTAAAAATACAAAATTATCAAATTTAAATCATACTGGAAAAGTATGCCTTTTTAAAAAATAAATATAACTTATAATATTTATAGAAATATTCTAATAACGCAACGAAACCTTACAGTTCCATTTCAGTGTGTAGACAGATTAAAACTTTAAGTCTCTGTTCCCTAAAAAGTATGTTAGGTCGAATGAATGTGTTATGAATGAATAACATGTTTCAGTGTTAAAAAGTACATGCATATAAAAAGAGACCGAATTAATTTTAAAAATTGTTGAAATAACTGATAACGAGATAATATGTTCTTCCTGGATCACAACACCAACTAAAATCTGTAAAAAAGAATCTAATGTACCAGGAAGATATAAATCCGAGTTTTTAAACTAACTAGGTTTTTATTTTATTTTTATCTTAAATCGGTTGAAATTGAATGCAGGAAAAAAATAAGGAAAAAATATTCTTTGGTCAAATGTCAACGAGTTTAAGTTTGTGATATAAGCTGAAAACTGGCAGGTAGTAGGTATCTTATGATTATTTTATTGATTCTTTTTTTTTTGGCCAATGTTTTTCTCTCTGCTTCCATGCAGATGTACTCATAATTATATGAAATGATGTTAGATTTTTATTAACGATGTATATGTAATGCAACTTTGAAAAGAAAAACATGGGTATATGGAAAAAGATACCAATTATTTAAGCAGATAAAGAAAATAACCTGATCCCACTCCTGTTTTGTAAATGAGTTCGTGGATTCCAAACCTTTGTTCATTTCGTTTTATCTTAATTTTTTTTAAATTTGTCTTGTCTCTTTGGACTGTGCACTTTTGATCTCTCACGTGAGTATTCTATACTGGACTTTGTAGATTTATTAAACATGGGTAAACTTGTATTTTTTCATATATCTCCTTAAATTACTTACCTGAATTTTCGTCTGGTTGTTTATGCTTTTCTTTTGTGCTGTTATTATTGTTGTTAGAATTGTTTGTGTTGTTGTTGTTGTTGGTACTTGGTTCCTGTTTGATGTTGGTTGTTGACGGTGTTGACGATGATGATGTTTGCTGTTGCTGTTTGGCACGTTCTACCTTTCGGAATTTGGCACGTCTGTTTTGAAACCATACCTAAAATATTTATAGTATATATATACTCATATGATATAGAACTTCAAAGAAATGTTTTACAACAAGTATATTTCATTCATTGAGTATAATTTAGTTCATGCCAAAGTCCTCTATTATCTTTAGGAGTTCTTCAAATGGATAAGGGTTTTAAAAAAATATTTGTTTTGGTGTTTTGTTTTTGCAAATAATGCGACTGAATCATAATATCGAAAAAAGACGTAGCATTATTATATATTATATATTTAAAAACAGGTTTTCTTTAAAATCCCATTAATTGATCTCGCATTTTTATGGTTGTTTCACAATTGCAATAATAAATGTACGAAATAATATTGGAATTTACAGTTCTTTATTTTACTTTTATTTATTGTACTAACATCAATGAACATGATGTGTGTTTAAATTATAGTCATTTTTGCGAAGAGAGATGTAACTAAATTACTTTAAATACAATTATCACAAACTGTTAGTCTTTATATATACAGAAATTGTGTAATACCTGAACTCGGGCTTCAGTCAGGTCTGTTTTCATGGCAATCTCTTCTCGTGTATAGATATCTGGGTAATGTGTCTCAGAAAATGCCTTTTCTAGTTCTTTAAGCTGAGCACTGGTAAAAGTTGTTCTTATTCGCCTTTGTTTTCTCTTTTCAGGACTCAACCCATTTTCATGACTGTGTGGATACATTTTGTATGATAGTCCTAAAAGAAGAGGTATCATTTACCAAGAATATATAACAAATATATATACGTTTGTAGTTACAAGTATATCCTACAATAAAATATAAAGATAGGAGATGTGGATTGATTGTCCACGAGATAGCCATCCACCGAATGACAGTCAAATTTAAGCAGGTCCCATTACGGCCTTCAATAATGAACCAGAGTCCATATCATAACGGAAGCTGTAAAAGGCCCAGAAATACCAAATGTGAAAGAAGCCATGAAACACGACAATCGACCTAATCTACTGACAAAATAGTGTACAAATAACACCACCTAATCTACTGACAAAATGGTGTACAAATAACAACAAATTACTAATTAAACAATGACAACCACTGGACGACAAGTTCCTGACTTGGGACAGGCACAAAAGTGTAAAGACGATCACACAAACGAAACATGAAATCGGTAAAAAAATTAAATATTGATTATATCTGTATTTTAGATGGAGTATAACGGGAAACATAAATCAGTAAAGTACTGTTAAGTACATTGGTTAATTCAGAAATAGAATAACATTTTGAGGAGGGATGCAAGGGGATAATATGATTAGCAAATGAAGTCAGAGAAAAAAATTATATTTCTATCAATTAGGCGTTCACAATTGATTGAGTGATTGATTGATTGATTTTTAAGGGGTCCAGTTGCAAATATTTCATTCATATTCAAGAAGAGAACAAGTCATCAAACAATAAATCTTAAAAGGGGATAGCTGGGGGTAAGGCCGGAGAATTTAGCCAAAGAATGTCAAATGTGACTGTTTGGGTAGGAATTTGGTCTAGGCAACTGGTCTCCTTAGGACCACTCATTACGAGCTGTTGTAAAGGGATCTTTAACGTGCTGAGAGCGTGGCGATATCCCAACGGCTACCGTTCGAGACGGCTTGAGAATTTATACATAACTCCCAAACCATGGAGGCCCCATTAGCAGGGTTCTACCTGCAAGCGGAGAAACCGATTAGCCTATTTCTATACCCCGGCCGCCATTGGGATGACTGAAAAAAATAAAATAGAACTAACATAATTGTATAAGCAATACAACTTATTTCCAAAAGAGAAAGTAATGAAACTGATTGCATAACACCTTAATTAAGACCTGACTGAAAATAAAACCCAGCAAATCAGTAACTTCGAAGGATCATATGTGAAATTTGTTTCATCATATTGATACATTTATGACGCATTTTTTTACTACAGATACGATTTTATTATGTTGACGATGTAGACGATGTCTATGCAACACTTTTAAGATAGCAACACATAGGAATAATTTGTAATGAAACACAAATTTGCAAAAGCACGCATGCCAAAAAGACAAACTAAAGAAAGACTTTATCAAATTAAACATCATTTTGGAAATTTCAGTTATTTTTTAGAGCAGGAAAGCTTTAGGCCAAGCTTAAAACTTTGGATGCATAAACTTAATTTTTACCGTAGGTTACCGTTTGTTAAGTTTAATCTAGATTGTATTGTACCTGTTTTTCTTTTTTTCAGAATATTAACAATGGCTATAGGAACGTGTTGGACGTTGTTTTCAAATTTTTAAAATTATCTTGCCTTCTTTATTTCATTTTTTATTCTATTGAACCCATTTCTTTTAAGAATTCTAATAACACGCAACATAAAAAAAACTTTGAATTCTGAATTATTTCTGCAATGATTTAGAAAGATTGGTTCCTACATACAAAATCAAGAATTTTTTGGCCTACAAAAGACAAACACATTAACTATATTTTAAACCTGTACAGTTAACTTCTCTCTTTCATGTAATTTTTTATTGATATTGTCTCACTCTATATCTAACCATAATTTATACTATTTAAACTACAAATTCTAAGACATTTATGCACAGGAAAGAGATTTCTTGCACTTCTAATATCTCCGTCAACTTTGTGCGTGTAATTTATACTTTTTAGATAGTTGCCTTATACTCAAACATATAACATATCCTACTTCCATTTTGCAAAACTTTCAAGGATACATCCTATCAAGGTCAAGTCGTCCCGCCTAAAATTTTATGGCCGCCATCACGAATTGGATGATCCATATGGTATCAGTAAATCTCATCTAGTTATGGACCTGCTACTGGTAATGCAAAAATAAGTTGACCTCATCTAGGATTGACGTTATTAGAATTAGAGTTTAAGGATTCCATGACGGGCGTTGCGCCGAAGATAGCGGAGGCTTACCCTGCATGGGCAGCTGATCCCATTCCAGTTTTGTAAAGGAGTTCGTGGATTCCAAGCCTTTGTTCCTTTCGTTTTCGTTTTATCTTTTGGTTTGTTTCAAATTTGTCTTGTCTCTTTGGACTATGCGCTTTTGATCTCTCACAAGGGTATTTTACAGTGGACTTCAACAAGTCTCGATTACATAACGTGTAAGTCTTACTGGATTATAAGTCAAAAACATTTTTTAAAAATCATATAGATCAGAATTTGGAGAATCTGAGATTAGGTAAGATTGGGTTTTACATTTTGAAAGTTCAAATTCCTTTTACAGAAATTTTAAGCCATACACCAGAATTACTTATGTCATGATGCTTAGTGGAAATCTCTAGAGATACATTAATAAATAAAACAGTTCCCATCAAGTGTAGATTAACAAAATATATACAATCCATTTTACAGAAGTAATCGCTCATTATTCTGACAAGATCATAAATTATAAACCACAAGGGATCTCTCTGAACATCCAGAAACTAACTTGAATATTTAACCATCGACAGGCTGATCTAATAAATTCCTAATATAAACTTTGTTAGTCTTTATTTTCAACGTTACAAATTGGAGAAATAGAATGAGAGGTCGACCTCTGGAAAATTACCTTCTCGATTGGATACATGTGGATATTATCAAACTTGATGTTAAATGTAAGGGACATCACTCTTGGTCCCAACAGAAAAGTTATGTATGTCTAAAATGTCACATTCTTGATTATTCAGAAGTGATGAATTCCTAATTTGAGCGCTATTACGAGTTTTAATCCTAATAAGCCTTAATTGAAAGGAGTAGATACGTCCTTTATTTTGCTTAAATGTCAGATTTTGTGAAACAACAATAAGTTGTTGTGAAAATGCAATTAAACAACCGACTTTTAATAATTCATAACATATTCATTTAAACTTTCATTAAGTAGACAAAACGACACGGACTATTTGAACAGGAATGAAATATGTAAGATACTATACTTTTAGAAAAGTTTGTTTCAAAGTAGACGAGCGCACAAAACCCCACGATGATATTGTACTTGATAAAACTTTCATTGTGCTACGTTTGGTCCCGATGTTTTTGTGCGATCTATATTAAATTCAACAAATTGAATCAAATATTATATACAATAAATAAGTATTTGATAAACGAACCAAAAGAAACAATCACCAAAAACTATACTGTAATAAATAGGATGTTTTAAACATTTATTTGTAATTTGTTTAATAAATTATGTGATCAAGGAATTACTTATAGTATAGGAACACAATAGTAGAACAGAACAAATAATTCAGTCGAATTATATATACGCCCGGTTTTTCATGATAAACAGGAACAATAAAAAAAGAAACGTGGCATGATTGTCCAGTCATCCACCAAATGACATTCGAAATTTTAACTTCTATAGGTCCCATTTCGGCCTTCAATAATTAAGCGGAGTCAATACAGATAACGAAAGCTGTTAAAGGCCACGGAATACAACATGTGAAACTATTCATAAAACACGATAACAGACCTTATTAACTTAACCTTTGTTGCAAAGGTCAACTAAAAAAATAACTCCACATCGAAAAACTTGGGGTAAATTCATATCTCTTGTAAAATTTAAAAAAAAGAATGATCTATATTTTTTTATGTTCACTTTTAGTTCAGTGTCCTTCCTAATATATATTTATCGTCATTTTACTTTAAAAAGAGCATATTTGTTTTCTTTTGATCAGGTGTCATTAGGCATTTACTATTTTATAAGTTGCAATGTCAAATAACACCATCATTAAACACTCTTAGAATTCTGATACATAATTACTAGTTTCTAACACAAGAGTACATGATCTCAGATCATTAAAATGTTAACCCATTAATGCAAATCTAAAGCAATCAATATAAAATATATCTAAAGGATTAATACAATGCCATTACATCATGTAATAACAGTAAAATGACAAAATCTACAGTGTCATTAACTGGTGAAAAATTGTCGCTATCTTCTGAGAAGAAAACAGATACTTTTGATCATTTAACATTATTTTGATACGGAGAACCCAGATATTTATTTTCTGCCGTCCCCAGATATTTGAAGCGTACTTAAACAATAGGCAAGTAATCATCATCGGGAGAATCAAATCGAAATTCACATATTGATATTAGTTTTATATTCTTATAATTTGATTAGAGCAAAGAGCATTTGACTGCCGCCGAGCAATTATTACTTGAACTAAGACTCCGCACGCATTTTATCTTAAACAAGAGTGAAGAGAAAATTAATCAAGGGATTGAAAACATAACGGACAATGCCTTTAAACTTTTTTATTAAATAAAATTCGTATTAAGCGAAAGGAGAAATGGCATCTAATTTATCAGAGAAGAAATCAATGATAAAACGGGCTAATAAAATTCTCTTGTTTGCCTTCGCGATATAATGCATTTTAGCCAGACTATATCCAGTATTTGTCTAAATACAAGACGCATTGTCAAATTACCGCTAGTAAATGTTGAGTGTTGAAAGACATGTCAATATACAGCTAGGTCGATGCTTATTTAATTTTGGACTAAAAGAAATGTACCTAGAGGTTCAATTGACTTTTTATCAGTGCCTATTTGATTGCCTTGATTTCTGAGGTAATATTTTGTCTTGTCTCATATTCCCACATCTCAGACATTTTTTGTGTTTTATTGATGTCAATGTATACAAATACCTTGAACTAAATTACAAAATATATATCTACGTATATTATTTTACATAAATTAATTGTTTATTCTATTGTCATGCATTTATTTTCAAGTACGTGTATCAAAACGTAAAATATCAAAACGAAGTTCGTTCAAAAGTTATTTATTTCTAGCAGCAATTTTAAATTTATTAATAACCATTAATCTAAAGTCAAGTTTTCCAGAAAATTCAACAGCATCTTGTTTTGAACTTTTATTTTCTCACCATTCTCTCTTCCATCCTTATCCCATAACACTTCAAACTATGACTCTTAAAACGGACATTACTTTTAAAAATTTTTAAATTGTTGAATGAATTAATAATGTCAGTCGAAATTCCAGTACAGTATACTAATAAAATTTTGGAAATAATGATAGTTTCGAAGTGTAAAATTATTAAATCCTGCTATAATATGGATCGTGGTCTATTGCTGAAGCTCGGAAAGTAATCAATAAATATTTTTAAAATTTTGTATTGGTGGATTTTAATTAAGTTGTTTTTTTAAATTTTTTTATGTTTCATGAATGCTGAATATAAGAAATTAATTTTTAAACTTTTTCAGGCCGGTTTCTTTCTATGTGCATATTAAATCTTATATTTTCAAAAGCTCCATTTTACAATCGATAGTTAGAAAAACAAATACGGCATATGTACATTTTTGTTCATTATAAAAGAATATAACATGTACTCACAATTATATCGGGGGAGCATTTCATTGCTGATAAACATTATTTTTTTTGTCCCAAATGTGTTTTCTGTTATTTTAATTTTAAATTTTTTTCTAAATCTTTCTTATCATTCTTTGCATTTCTTATATAATTCAAATTTACTAATGTTGAATAGATATTGTGAACCTCTCATCAGTAGCATTAAAACCAAAACATAGGGAGCCCGAAATTCAAAAGCAAAATAGACATAAATGTCATGTATTTCCACATATAAATTAATTTCATCTGCTATATATCCAAAATTGTTCTGCTGGTATACTTTTGAATTTCAAATATTTTGTTGAGGTTATTCTACTTTAACAGGAGTTATTAGATATCGGTTATGTGGATTACACACCACAAAACTTTGTTGTATGTACTGATTTAATGAATTTATATTTGAAAAACTTAAATTATACAACACGATTCATTTGTACCTTTAATAAAATAACTTTAACTGACTATAAAATATTCTTAACATAAACTTTCATTTATATTGAATCTGCTAAACTTTTAAAGATAAAATACTACAGTAAAATAAAACGGTAAAAGTTAGATTAATGAGAGTGAAATGCATCTAACCCTCCATTGTATCTTAAAAGGAATTCGAAGATACCAAAGGGGCAGACAGAAATCGTTAAGTCGGAAGACAGACAAGACCATGGCCAA
>JAULBM010000008.1:320554-332080 GCA_032357055.1 Geukensia granosissima
CTTCTAAAACTAAGTGCTCATACCAAACAAACCGAATTCGACAAACATATCATGCAAGAAAAAATCAAAAAGTAACTAAAAATAAATCAGACTTTGGGTACAATTATTAAAAGGCAACAATGTTGCAATAGTTATACAAAAAACACCTTTTGATATGGTCTAAATAACTGTCAAAAAATTATTTGAAATACTTGTTGTCTCCTGGAGAATAAGGTTCAATAACTGCAACTGTCAATTAGTGGGACAGGAGTTGCTTACACTTCCGGAGCACCTGAACTAACCCTGGTTTTGTAGGGTTTGTGTTACTCCAGCTTTAGTTTAGAGTGTAGTGTTGTGTGTTCTATATTTGTCTTTCGTTTCATTCTGTTGGCCATTGTCTTCTCTGTCTTCCGACTTAACGATTTCTGTATGCTTTTTTTGGTATCTTTGAATTCCATTAAGTTAAAATTTTACAGTTATATGCAATTTATTGTATGTAAAACAATGATTTCACATTGTTTGGGACACAACGTCACAAAAATATTCTACTCTGGAATTAAACAAATCACAAATCAACATTCCGTTTACGAAAATATATGCTAGGTATATTCCAACACCAAATCGCGACGATTAGCTAAAATTTAACAAAATAAAATTGCGTGTACCACAAAAAAATCTTCTTAATTTTTTATACGTAAAATGTTATCCACGTGTAATATCGATTAGGAATAAAAATACAAAAGAACGAAGACAGATTGAACTTGAGGGAATTAACTTCAATAAAATTGTTTGGGTTCAATCAATGCCCAATCCAACCCTTACTCAAAATTGTCTGCAATGTCCTAAAATTACCCACAACTTTCAACAATTTGTTCACCAAACTGAGAAATAAAAAATTAAACGAAAAGATAAATTATAAAAATTTAATTGGCCGATTAGAAGAATAGTTTGTTGTCAACACATTTTATTTGTCCATTGCCGACGGTTTTGCGATTCTGTCTCACAAATAATGCTTCATCTTCATTTTCGACATGAAATTTGAATATTAAAAGGTACATGTAAGCTAGAATGTGTTTACCAAGCATCAAACAGCAACAGAAAATTTGAAAAAAAAAATATGGAGAGGTCAACCCGACAAAAAGGCAGCTGCTTCGAACGTTTGACACCTAAAGTTCCTAATAAAAAAAGTTAACATTTGTAGTTTTGGGCAGCTGCAGCATAAAATTCACTTTTTAAAAAGAGTGCAAAAAATCCGAGTAATCTAGTTAATAGCATATACACATTTGAAGTTATCGTTAGAATATCTTGAAATTGTCTAATATCTGAAGAATTGTAGGTAAGCTTTATCAAAGCAGAAACATGGTAGCGAGTTATTCCTATTATGGCCCTTAAATAAATTCCAGAAATATTAGTCTCATTTGAAATTAAGATTTAAACGGTGTTGTACCATCATTGGTAGAACCGCCGGGTCAATCTAAAAGAAAGCAATGATTAGAAACGGGTTTGTTTCTTAGGTTCTACAATTACTGTAAGTTAGGTCTCGGCATCGTGCTTCATGACAAAATTAAATTAAATACTGTAACAATTAATTTTAACAGCGGAAAATCCGTCTTAGGGATAAGATTCGAGATAAAAACTGAAACAGAAAATAATCTTGTCTTACCAAATTTTGAAAAGTAGAGTGTGCATATATGCGTCTTGTAAAGAGGCAAATTTGCGTCAATCTGTCAGGAAGTACAATGACAATATGATAATAAAAAATGTACTTGCTTTTTGACTGGGCAACAAAACCTAGCGTTGATGCTGCATAACTTTCACCGTACTCTGCAAAATATTAATAAACATTTTTACATGCAAGTCATTTAATAAAAAATCATAGATATAATATGCAGCATAAACACAAGTTTGGGCCCCGGCCTTTGAGCAAAAATAATTAAAATATAGCACATAAACATCGTCCCCAATTGTAGTGCTAATCTACTTTACCAAACTAATTTTGATATCGAATAGTTAATGAAACATCATTGCTTTCTTTGTTTTTATGATTTCCCTGGAAATTTAACACCCCCCACAAAAGGTATACGGTGTTTAATATCAAATGCGACGACAAACGTACAATACCAATACATAAAATATGCTAAAGTAATACTTATTGGTAAAAAAATAAATCTGTCATTTATATTGAGGTAAAGATTTGTACCGATTGATATGTGTGTATGCGTTGCAAAATTTTGTGTTCGAATAGGAAATAATCCATTATTATATATGTAAAAAATATTTATTTTTCCGTGTCACTGCAAATTAATGTAAAAACATTTATATAATGTCTAGTCGTGTACAGTATAACTGCCAAAAACAAAAAGTTAAGAAAATGTAAGGTTACGATTAATGTTACTGTATATGTACAACATTCTTATAAGGATTCGAAAGTGTTTCTAAAATGATAAATCGACAATGGTTAATTCTTCAACTAACTTCACAGAACTAGTTACATTCCGAAGCATATATTTTATAGGCTAAGAAAATTCTTAGTATTGATTTAAATTTCGACAATTATTATTTTTAAACCAATTTAACTTTAATCAAATAATGTGCAACTTACATGTATCAATGAATTCGGTTTTGTTTTTAAGAGTTTTCAAAATTCAACATATTATTTTTGTATTTATTTTTTTTTTTTGTGTAGACCACAATTAGAGTTGATTATTTTCAAATAAAACAAATAATTTTGAACAAAGTTTATATACATTCCGTAGGAAATTGTATTCTTGTTATGAATCATCAAAACTCTCATTGCTGTCTAGGAAGTAAATGGTATAACGTTTGCACATCATAATATCATTATTTGCTAAACAAATCTTTATACAATTATGAATAAAACCTATCCATGGTCGTCCATATGAACCATGAAAGAACTGCTTTTTTGATAACGTTTCATTTTCTCACTCATAAAAAAAACTCATCACCTAGAATAAAAATTAAAATCTATCGAAATAAATTACTACAAACATCGGCAAGAATTTTTTCAAAAAATCCGTAAAATTATTTACTAATTGTTAATAAACTATAAATATTGCATCGTTATGAAAATTTCTTAATCATTTTGTGTTGTGTTTTTTTAATAGTGTTTCTGTTTAATATTTTCGGAAATATTTTCTAGTATTTTCAATATCTTAAATATATATTTATGTCTTTGAACTTTATAAACTTACCAAAATAATCAATAAATATGTATATATATATGTACAGTTCTGAAAGCATCTTAAATTTAATTTTTTTTTCGAAAGTAATTTTTTTAAGAAGTTTAAAATTTGTACAAATACGTCTCGTTGGTTTACCAAAATCTTGTTAATCTTCGGATATTTCTATATTTTTGTAATGCTATTTAACTGTTAATTTTGATTACTCGATTTTTGGAATTTTAAAAAGATATTTTTAAAACATTTAAGTCCAAGATATTTTTAGGTAATGTAATAAATTCATTGTCTGTTGATGGGTTTCCGTATAATATAAAATATAAATATAAAATTGTAAATATGGAAATACAAGAGGCGTTTTCAACATATAAATCAATTTCTTTAAATCGAAAATCTTGAATAATTTTGCAAATAACTAATAAATATATAATTATATTTGCCTTGGGCACAAATGAGATAAAAGGAAGCTGTTTTAACCATTTCTTGCAAATAATATCTTTTAAAATGAATTGAATTTGACAATTAGAACATTTAAAAGGTAAAATGAGTGGAAAGGTCAGGACTATTAAATGTTGGAAACCAGAATAACGATATATTGAATGTTCTTTAAGATTTTTACAAGATTTGCTTGAGGGAGAAATACTTGGTTACTTTTATTTTGTGTTTTAAACCGCTATTGTATAGTATTTTTTACCCTATCAAATCAGAAACCAAGCGAAAATAAAGAGAGAAAACTAACTTGTTGGTTAAAAGACGACAAAACAATAAATGTCACCTTTTTGGAAAGTTACCTTAAATATATGTTAAGCACTTCAAAAAAGAATGGCCAAAACATTCACAAAACACACTTAAAATTTAAAAGCCCATCTACAATAGCTTTTATTTTCAACTTTTAAAGGACACAAGTTGGCTTTAAAGGACGCAAATTACAGAATTGCACAATGTAATATTCAAAAACGTTTTGGGGGAAACGTAAAGAAGTCACTGAGCAAAAGTTGAAAGGGCTATTTGGTTCACGCATGATTAAATTTGCAGATGCTTATTTAACTTGGATAAATGTGCGAGGGCACATTTCATTCATACGATCTTCATTAGAAAGGATATTTTAGCTCAATCTTATATTTGGTCCATTATTAAAAACAAAGAGAAAATTTTATTGAAAGGTATTTGAACAATTATTTTTTTTCAAGATTAGAGTTTCTTATTTTAAACCTGAAATGTTATTTCCTAAATGAACTTTATCACCATATGTAGAGGTGTTGGCCAAAAACTAGCGAAGTTCTTTCGAACAAAAAACTAAATAAAGGTATTATCAACTGAAATACAAAAAGAATATCTGTTAACAGCGGACCGAATATACCTTAATTTTATTAAAATCTATAATATAAGAATTTTTTTTAAAGATTATTAATCTTCAGGGTAACAAAATTTCAAAAAGATAAATTCTGTTCAAGTTTGTTTTCATCAAACAAAGTTCCCATTTCTAAGTAAAAACTACAAAAGAATCAAATCCATGCTCGATCTACAACTTATGCTTCCTTTATTGTTGTAATCGTTCAAATGTATTATGACAAGAAAAAGAAGCTTTTTGATTTATGTCTACTCATATCCAATAAGTGGTCAAATATGTAAACTAGAATACTTCTTTACCGATGTATCACATTTCTTAAACAGAAGACCGCTGAGACCTAACAAAGGTATAAATGAATGTTGAAGAATATTGTATTGGAAAGGTTATTTAATATTTTCAATAAAACTGAATACCAAATGTGATTATCGATAGCAAAACGTAAACTGCGGCGAAGCAAATCTTATTTCGACTTCTTCTCAAGCGACCAGAACTGAATTACCCGTCTAGTTTCCTTGCAACATAACTAAGTCAGTTGCTCAAATCGCTTTTGAAACTACCACCCATGATTCAATTTACTATAATTTTGCTGTTTATATCAATTTAGTGCCATAAATAAATAGAAAATTTTCAGCTAAAGCGAAAATTATGTAAAATGTGTATTTCTACATTGAGTAATCCAATTTACTTCCCATCATTACCGCTAAGTAGACACCGTTAACAAAATTAGGTGAACTTAAAACAATTTTCTTTCCCCAAATCTTATTTCATCGTCGACAGACAACGCCATATAAAGTGTGTAAATGTGCTTTACTTACCAGAAGGGAAAACAGGTGCCTGAGGGTGTTCTCGTGAACGAGGAACCATACTGCAGTTTGCTGAAGACATAGCCGGATTTGGAGGGAACGTCCGCACCCCATTATAACGGTATCCTTGTGCAGCCATTTGACCGAAGGGATTACTATCCCCATAACTGCAGGGAATACTACAGCTTGCTAAAGGATTGTCCATTCCGGGTAGAGTACAATTAGCGGCATCAAACGTATTCTGTCCTAAATACGAATATTCCATCATAGCTGCAAATTTTGGTGAAAAGCGACTATACCGTGTGGCTTTCTGAGGACTTAATAATGTTATCAGACCAACACAATTACAGCAGGTGCTATTAATGGAACCGACCGAAACTTATGTTTTAACAAATTACTGCTATCCGGTTTGATCTATTTTCATTAGAATAAATGGGTATTCATGAAGTTTATAAAGTGAGAAATTTACAAACACCAGGGACATTTATTTATGCTTGGGATCATTAAATTATAATATAATTCTGAAATCATATATTCTAGAAATAACGGTTTTCTCATTGGAGACACACTTCAGAGAGGCGTGCCGCATTGATCAAGTACCAAAGACATCACTTGGGAGAATCGATCAATAATAGTTCCGTAATAGAAATAGTTTTCATCCCTTAATTTCTTTTATGTACCTTGTCTTTGAATTTAATCAGTTGGAAAATTAGCAAACGAATCTATTATTACCATTGTCGGATGAAGAGTTGAACAACAGTTGTATAAACATTTGATTTTAGATGTTAAATTTTAATGTTCTGATACTAAATATATATTCATTTCAACAATTTCTTGTCTTATCCTTACACTGGACTAAATTTTAAACATGTAAACAAAGTGTAGAGAATGTTGTTCTCAGATTTTCTAGAAAATTTACTTTTCACTTTACAAAAATCTGTCAAATTTTTTAATCTTAACAAGAAAAAATACCATTTTTAAATTACTTTTTAACTAACTTGTATCTGCATAATGAAAACTTTTCCTATTTCTTTTTTAAAATTTAGAAACATATAAAAATTGACTGGAATACTACATTAGCTTTTAATGATTATATTGGATTCCTTGAATAAAATAAATTTAATTAAATTTACAATTATGTTCTCCTCATTAAACAAACACATAGATAGGAATCACATACAGTACAAGGCTTACTTTAAGTATTGACGATGTTAATATTGAGAAAAACAGCATTACATTTTAATGGCTGGACTTTATGCAAGGACAAAAAAATTGAAAAAAAACGGAGAAAATATGACGGCTTAAAGCCAAACATTTGATATCATTTGCCCGTAATTTCCTAGTATAGGTCTCAAATGTTCAAGTAAAATTAGAAAATCATACATAGTATTCATAATGTTCTATTTATAATTATTTGGTCTTTTTCAAATTTTTTCTAATCATAGATATTAATTTATAGACATGAAATACGCTACATGTGTAACTAGTCTACAGGAAATTTACTTTATTGTTTCTTTATAGGAAGTTTACTTTTATTGTTTCTATGATTAGACAAAATAACCAAAAATTAACATTGTGGACTTTTATTTTAAATATTAATTCTGAAAATTCTTAGTCAATCTTTTGTCTGCTTCGATATATTCCGTTAGAAGAAAAGATTGAAAGTAAAAGATTTCTTCGAAACTATACATATGGACATCTACTTGTTGCTTGCAGGTCCCTGGTAAGAAATTTCCGGTTTCATGATAACATTATGAGGAAATATAAAAAAAACCAATCAGATTGGTTAGGAATAATGCATCTATATGTCTTAGAAGAATTATAGTTCAGACTTCATTTTTATCTTTTTATTGCTTATTATAGCTAGAATAGGTATTTCTTGTATGTCTCTTTTTCATCCTAAACATCAGATCAAAATAATCAAGATTTTGTGGGGCCCTTTAAAAAATAAGACTTTTGATATTTGGAAAAAGAATGAGAAGCATGAAATTTTGACAATTATTCACCGTTTTTCTTCAAAATTGGTTTTGAGGAAGTTCACGTCGTGAACCACATTTCGTCTTCACTCCATATCCATAATAGAATAAATCAATGTCACAGGAATATAAACTTTATAGTATATATTTGAGCAAAAACGGACAAAATCACTGTTTTGTTAAAAATGTCATTGCAACCCACATATTTCTTCATATTTAATTCAAATTCAAATCATAAGTCGTATGTGTATGGCGGTTATGAAAAAAATTACCTCCATGGGTTAAGGAACTTCATCCGAACTTGCACATTCCTATACAAATAAATATTGCTATAATGGTGCCGTTGCGTTCTTGGAAGGACTCCCAACAAACTTTACAAAGGTATTGCAAACTGCAGCTTTCAGTCCGTTCGTCGAAAGCATTGGTTATTTCTTTCAAAATATAAAAAATATGTTAGATATAAAAAAAAATATAATTAACTTAATAATCAAGGTGGTTTAACTTCTGATCAGCTCCCTTTATGCAGATTGCTAGATGGGGAAAATGTTGCTCAAATAAATCTTCTTTTCAGAAGTAAACATGAACACTTTGGAACACTTTTTAGCAGTCACTGCCTCAACAACTCTTGGTCTTAAAACTGTTTATTTCTAATTTAAATCTATTTAAACTATACTCTATGTCAGAGTTTGTTGGGACTGGTAAAAACGTTATGAAAGACAAACTGTCTGCCGTATTCTTATAAAATAGTGTTTATTTTGTTGATTGAAAAAAGTGCAAGTAAGTTGAAATAATGCTTTTTAGAAATGACGATGTATTTTAAGCTTTGCCAAGTTTTCAATTCTGTACGGGGATTTTACATTGTAAAAGTCAGCCATTTGTTTGTCGGAAATGGCTCTTTGAACGCGCTAGCTCGAGACCGGGAGTACACATTGTCAACGCTGAGTAATAATAAAGTAACTAAACTAGGATTAAATAACATGTTGAAATAGTAAGAGGCACACCTGAATGCAAATTTAAAAGTATTTCTTGTTGTATAAATCGTAAAAGAAGGTCCGAACAAAAGAAATGTGCGCAATGTTTTTTAAATTATTTTTTCTAGGTCAAACTTAAGCGCTCCCGCCCAAACCGAAGATGGCCGACCCTTAATGTTAAATCTCTGTAAAGAAATTCAGGGCCAAATATTAGTATGTAAAACTTTTTTGATAGCTTAAAACATACACCGCTAATTGTGGAAAAGTTCTTTCTTTTCATCAAAAATAATAAAAAGGCAGAAACGTACAAATAATTTTATAAAGCTCGAAAATCACACTCAACAAAAGCATGACATAGAGTATAATGAAATTTCAAATTTAGTTCTTTATAGATACGTTGCGGCATGGTTTAGCATTACCAGAACCGGGTTGAATATATTTCGGAGTTGCTGTCGTTTCTTTCTAATTATAGTTTTTATTATGTCTGCTGTACGGGATATGTTTGCAGATTTCTTTGAGCTTTTTTCTTCTTCACACTAAATTGTTACTTTTATTACCTTCCTTTAAAGCATACTTGTTTCGGGGATATAAAAAGCAACCCATACCCATTTATTAATTGCGCCATATATACAGATAATGTTTTGAAACTACATTATTTGCTGTTTGGAATATGAAAATGAAAAAAAATATGGAGTAAATGTCAGAGAGACTGCACTCCATTCACGAGAATAAAAGAGGAAAATAAATAATAATCTAGAGGTTTCAACAAGGCCTTTAACAAGGGAAGGCCTTCAACAAAGGTCCAATACCCTTCCTTTATTACAAGGACCATTGAACAAAAATCATTACAGGTACATACACGTCGGCCTAAATCCTGATATTAACAAACCAGTTTGACCGTTTTTTTTTTAATTGACTTCAGTTTTCACAATAGAAATTTGTTTTATCTAACAAAAAATTTTAATAATTGATATTACATTTGAAGCCTATTATTAATGTAGGTGTTGACAAATATATATCCCAGATGTTATAACATATTCCAGAGTGTGGCAGTTAACCTGGCAGTATGCAGTATTTTACTAGATTTGTCAGTATAAGGTTCTAAGACAATGATGCTCATTCTACCTTTTTAGTTTCACTCTCTGACAATTGAATCACTTTCTTTTCAGATGGGTAACTGGGATTGCTGTAACATATTATGTCCTTAAATAAATGTGGAAAATTTTGGGTATGCTATATGTACATGTCAAGGAGTAATTTCTCATCAATAGAATTAGAACTTAAACATAGGAAGTCAAAGACACAAACATAGCAAATAAGCACTTAAATCAAACAAACTCAAATCCTGTTTATCATTCCCTTTGTAATAATTCATCTTTAGCACATACAGAATTCATTAACTACAAGGTCAGGAACTCTTTTGGTTAACATTCAAGTTAGTTTGTTCTTAAATCATTTTCAACTTCTTATCTTTTAAGTTAACTGTTTTCCCGAAAAGAGTATAGAACTAAAGTGAAACCTTGTAATTTGAAAAAGAATTATGATTCCCAAATGGTAACGATCTAATTAATATCCACCGATTTTATTAACCTGAAATCAATCGCATTTAGATCTTTTATCGGTGTATTGTCGATAAATAAGACCGCCTCGCCTTCTCAACAAGTTAATCAACACATTCTAAGAGGAACTGTTATTGTTTGAGATGACTATGAATTATTATCCATACAGGCAGAAAATTGGCCTTGATTAAAAGTCGAAATTTGATACTTTTATTGTCTTATGTGCTAAACTTCTGTTGGTAAATTTCTCTCGTCTTTTACTAGTCTCTGAAGTGGTTAAGTGAAGTGATCAATTGATCTCTTAATGCTTTGATTAATCTGTATTAATTATAAAGGACCATTTTGTTCCAAAATTTAGTTGATTGCTGTCGAGGAGTTCATCATTTTCCTGTTATAAATATTAAACATTTTCTTTAGTGGTCAAAACATCTGGATACTTTAATGAGTCAATAATCCCAGTAAGGGAAAAAATAAAATATTTAACATTTTAATGAAATCAATTCTAAACGTAGTAGTGACATCTTGCATTTTAAGACTCGTTCTTGTAGCAATATTGGTTTCCGTTAAGGTTGTGGTACAATACAAATCATCATATATCGGAACTAGAACTTCAACTGTTTATTTTGGAAGGCCATTTTTGCCAATCACCATGAATAACGCGATTTTTAAACTAAAATAGAAAAAAACTGAGTTTTTGGTTTACCAATTTTCTTGGTCATGATGTTGACAGGTAAGAATACAGTCCACTCGAATGTCACATTCCTGGAATTGCCTAAATTAGGTTGTTACTAAAGAGACAGAATTGCTTTATCATTAATGTGTTTATTTAAGGTAATATCCACATCTATTGTGATATTCTGAAATTTGAACAGGTTTCATTTTGCCCTTGAAACTGAAGTTATAAATGATTTTATGCTCGACTGGCTAGATTACGCAACGTGATCCCACTATAGAATGGAACTGCCCCTGTCTTTTAAGAAATAATTTACACTGACTTATAATTTTACCAAAAGAAAATAAATCTTTTTAAAAAACGAAAGTGAAATATGTTTGTCGTGACCAAATTTGGTTGGCAAAAAAGTTGCCAGACGGCAAAATCATTCGTTAGAGGAATGAAATGCACTCGAGGCAGTATAATAGTACAACAAACGAAATTTGCCAAGTCAGATATAGCATATCATGAAAATTTTTTAATTAGGTCTTAATGTCTGGTGAATTTCATTTCAACAAACATAAAACACTTAATTATTTTCTCCATACAAAAACTTAATCGAGTCCGCCTGCATCTCGTATGTAAACTGGTCTGGATAGGGGTAATATTTTACTTACTTTGGAATCATAGTTTAGAAGAATGATAAACAAAAACAGGATAATTCAATGATCAAGTATAAAGGTACATATCTACTGTTGTTTATTGAGGCACGTTTTATTTACTTTCAAAGAAGGTAGCTTATATTTAAAAAAGAATCCTAATGCATTCCTTTCCTGGTAATTATTAAAAGCCTTTTTAACATTTAATTTGTAACCGGTTTGAATTTGTTATTGTAAAAACTTTTGTCAAATGGAATACAGATATGTACCCATTATGGTCTGTTTTTTATTACCAATGTTTCTTAAATTGATGATTTGTTTAATGTCTATAAAACGTGATCATGGTTGTGATGATAATTATTATTTCTGGTAATTATCT
>JAULBM010000008.1:336955-362450 GCA_032357055.1 Geukensia granosissima
GAATCCGAATGGCCCATGGTCATTGCAATAAACTCGCCAATGTAGGATGCGTGAACCGTAATCGGTTCACGCAATTACTATAATAAAGGGTTAAATAACACATTCAGAAGCAATCGGTGGGTCTATCTTCGTGTAGATGGTATTTAAATTCAAATAACTGGTCCATAGTGCAGCAGCTTAATGCATATAATAGCAGACGTTGATTTGGATACCATGTATGATATTAATGAGAAGTATTCTTATTTGGTATAATGGGTCATTAAGGATGTTAATGCTCGTCTCAGTTTTCCTACGGTACGTCTGACATGCTAACCCAATGGTAGCCTGGTATTGTTGATTTTAGCTCAATTTTAAAAAGAGCACAATTTCAATGTATGAAGCTAAATCATATAAAAATGAAACTATAAAGATAAATTGAAACGAGTGTCAACTGTTTTGTTTTTCTTCTTCTTTTAAACACACTATCTTATATTTTAAATACTATTTGTTCTCATGTTAATTGAATAATTAGGTTAATTGTTTTGCATCAATAAAGTCAATACACTTTCACTTTCATGATGTGTATAATATCATGATATGATTCAAACTCATCTCTCAAATAAAACTTCCCCCCGAGGGCGGCCGGGGTATAGAAATAGGTCGTTTGGTTTCTCCGCCTGCTAAAGGGGCGTCCGGTAGTTCGATCGGGATGTATAAATACTCGAACTCCCCTTTTCGAAGTTTGTGCAGGGCACCAGGTATCTCCGTCCTGGAGGCACTAGTCCCCCAAAAGGGGCGTCCCTGATTGTGGGGGATGTATAAATTCACAATCTGTCAAGAGGGAGACGTTAAAGACGCCCCGTGTTTAGGAAATGCCACGTCTTAAGCACGTTAAAGACCCCTTGCAACAGCTCATTTTGAGTGGTCAGTAGGCGGCCAGTTACAAGGCTAAATTTTCCGCCCCTATTCAACCTGCAATTTTTCCGGTGGCAGTCTAAAAGTCCCTCCGTTACCGGTCCTTTGATCACAGTCTTCATATTGATTTATTGTAACTTGTTTTCGTCCTGAATATGCATGAAGTATTTGCCATTGGACGTTAAAAAACAATCAATCAATCAATAAGCCTTCTGAGAATCTTCTGACGTTCGAGAATTTATACAACCCGCTCGAACTAACGGACGCCCTTTTAGCAGGGGTTCTACCTACAAGCGGAGAAACCGAACGACCTATTTTATTTCTATTCCCCGGCCGCCCTCGGGGGGGGGGGGGTTGTTTGGCTATAAGAAGTTTTGGATCTCAACCTTCCTATGTTTTGGTTCTAGGCAACTGATGAAAGTCTACTCCTTGAAATGGCGATTAGAATGGTTACTACAAAAGATACACTTACTGGACTAATGAGGAGATGATAAATAAACTGATCCCATCAATACACAAATATTAATACATTTGGCATTGCATCAATCTTGTCATTCTTCACGTTTATTGACAACACAGTATTAAATCGTCAGACATATAGTGTTTGATGACATCTCGTGTTAAGAGGCTTGATGTTTGTGGGGGTGGACAGGGGGTACCTTTCTCCTTTCTCCCGCCCCTTCTCTCCTTTCTCCTTTCCCTTTCTCCCTCCCCTCCTCTCCTTTCTCCCTCCCCCTTTCTCCCGCCCTCTACTATTTGTCTCCCGCCTTGAAACAAATAAACTTATTATACAAAACTGATTTAAATAAAAATCGAAAAAAAATGTCTAGGTTTTTTAATTGCCAGTCCTCGTCTAGTCCTTTCAACCTCAAGACTTGAGTCAGGTAAGAAGAGTAGTCTTTTCAACCTCAAGACTTGAGTCAAGTGCTATTAAGGAGTCATTGACAGCCGGTGCGGGGTAGCAAATATTATCATGGGTTCCACAACAGTTGTGGGCTAGTGAGTGATATTAAGGATACTAGAGAGAACAGTGTAAGTGAGTGTTTTAACGAGTCCACAACAGGTGCGGTGGTATTGAGTACTATTAAGGAGTCCCAGACAAGTGCAGGGTAGTGAGTGCTATTAAGGAGTACAGAACTGATGCGGGGTAGTGAGTGATATTAAGGAGTACTAGACACGTCAGGGTTATTGAGTGTTTTAAGAAGTCTCTTTATCTTTGGATTTTACCATCATAACTAATTTGTTACGTATTGATTAAATTTTTTTTATTCTTAGTGGAATTCCATCATTTGAAATTATGAATTAAAAGATTGCGACTGATTTTGTCACTTTTAATAACGAAAAGGATTCTTAACAAATCTTATAAATCATTTGCATTATATTTGTCATTTTGAAATGAATTTTCGATGTTTTTTCATCTATATTGTAAATTTTATATGCTCTAACCTTTCATAAGCAGCTTTCAAACCAAAACTCAGGAAGGTCAAGTCAAGTTTCCAAACCTAGTGTGAAAAGTATTGTGAATTCTGATATGCTGTATGTAGATTTCCAGGGGTTACCTCTCATCAGTAGTGTAACCGGGAGAAAAGTGATGAGATGACTTCCAAACTGATTGACAAAATTAAACAAGAATTTATAACAAAAAATGCAACAAAGAAACAATTAAACAAGACATGACAGATTTCTCAGATGAGTTATAGTTTTCACTTAATAAGCTTAATAATCATTCAATACAATTTTGAATAGAGAAATAAATAATAAGAAATCTGATTAGGATGTCACTAATTGTCCCCAAAACAGATAAATAAATAAATGTCTGAATGATAAGTAAAATCAATTTGAATATTAACTAAAAGAAAGATTAATTAAAATACAAGTTAAGTCATAATACCTAAAACCTATGATCAAAAATGCAGTTTAGAATATTTCATAATAATGGGTCAAAATATCATTTCACTTTGAAAGGTTGAAATTTGCATTGTCACAGTAGCATAAAATAACAAAAGAGAAAGTTTGAGATCCAAACATAGTACAAATCTCAAATCCCAACAAATCGAAAAAGGAAGCGCAAGATTCTTCGGCAGAGAAAGAAAACTAACATGTGCAATTCATTTCGAAGCCCTTCCGTATTTTTAGTGCTTTAGAATTTAAATAAATGCAGTTAACTCCTGTTAAACATTAATTGATCATTTTAATTTCAGACACGCTTGACAATTGGGCCGGTGAAAATCGGGGTGTTTGTTTTTTTTTGTTTTTTTTTTTTTTTTGCTGTAAAACTTTTTCTTAGAGCTGTTTTTGTGATCTTTTATTGACCAATTTGTATCATTTATCCAAATAGTAGTTTTTCAACTCTTTATTAGAATTTTTTGTATAAAGGTTGTCTCCCTTACTCTAAATTCTCTCCTTTCTCCCACCTCTTCTCTCCTTTCTCCTACCCCCTTTCTGCTTTCTCCCACCCCTTTCTCCTTTCTCCCGCCCCCTCTCTCCTTTTTCCCGCCCCCTTTCTCCCTGTCCCCATTTACCCTGTCCGCCCCCACAACAACCCTAAACAATGAATTCAAAAAGTCAGTATCGTTAAAATTATTTTTGTTTTAAGTTGGTTTGTCCTGATATTTGTATTTCATAATCATGTTGGAACGAACTTTTATTAAATGGGCTAGTAAACACCCTATGGAAATACCGTCCATATTAGAGCAATAGTTTACTGTGTAAGACGTTATAATAATTATATGAACGTTTCCATTTATCATTTAATATTAAAATTAAAGCATCTTAGACATAGATGTCTTTATTATTCTAAATAAATTTCTACATAAAATATAAAGCAAATTGACTAATTTAAAATTTATTTAAGTGATGGTTTTCGGTTCCACATTAATTGATAAAAAATATAAAAAATTGCAAGTTAAATTAAAAAGCTATTTTATAGCTGAGGTATGAACTACGTCTGAAATGTACGATATATATAATGAAAAACTTTATTTACATAAATACGACATTGCATATTCGATCAAAGAAAATCCAGAATTGCATTCATTATTATATATAGAAAAATGAGATTCGGTATGATTGTCTATGCAAAAGCCATCCAAAAGTGTAAGTTACAAACATCCAAATATTGACTAAGTATAAACTGAACCGCAAAAGAAACGTCGCATGGAATTTTTTTTTAAATAGCCACTTCATTTGAAGTAAAAATAACGAACTTAAATTGATATAAATATGATTTTATTTATCTAACATTTGTGCAGGAGTTTTACACATACAGTAAAATGACAAACAATATAAAAATAGGAGATGTGGCATGATTGTCCATGAGACAGTCACCCACCAAGTGACAGTAGAATTTTAACTTCTACAGGTCCCATTATGGCCTTCAACAATGAACCAGAGTCCATACCATAAGTCGGCTAGGAGGGGCGCAAAATTTGTTCCCATTCGAAAGACAAGGTCTTGTCCAATTCAGAGATGGTGTACACCTTAGAGAAATTCTCAACCTCTATCTTTGTCTAGTATAATCCTCCACTGTGTCCATCAACATATTAAAGTTCTGTTTCCAAAATAATTGGATTTGGGACTCAGTATTCAGGACATTTTTATAACAACTGTTTTGGTTTATCATTTTTAAGGAAACTGAGTTTTTGGTTCTACCGACAACCATGTATGTGTATTGTGACTTTGTCTTTGTCAATTTGTCTTGAAGAGCACCTATGAAATTGATTTAAGTGCATGTGGCATTGTCGAATAGTGTGGAAAAGTCAAATGGTTGGATCTTGTTACAAGAGGAAAGAGATGTTGAATTTAAAATTCCCATCAGGTCTTGTGTATTAACATCTGATTTATACCACTGCTTTCATAGTTTGTGTCACAGTATTTTATAATGGTCCTTCATTATAGTAGTCAAAATTGCAGTTAAAAGCTGAGACAGGCTTGATGGAATATTTGGCAGATTCAGCAATAACATGCTGCTTGTAAGAATGCTTATGTAACTTTGGTATCCAATACAATGTAAAATGTTATTATCAATTATCTCCCTTTTGAAAGTGTTTTAGCTGCGTAAATTGGATTGCCATGTGTGCCCTCAATCCTCAACATATTAATAAAACAATTGATGTAATTTTTTTGCCAGACAAAAAATGATATTATGGGGGGCATTATCTGGCAGTATGACAACAAATTGGTCATGAATGATAGACAGTGTTTCAGCAAAGTCTGGATACTTGAAAATAGATGTTGCTTTCATTCTCCTTTATGTTTTTAGTTTGCTTATTTTAATTTTTTATTAGTGGCCTTACAGCTTTAACCATTTTTGAATGTATCAAGTTCCTCCTTCTCTGGTTCTTGCTCATTTTCTTGCATAGTGCTCTTCAAAATCTATCAATAACTTAATTCTGTATGTAAAGTTTATGAATTATTATTAAAATTTCTCCGTAACTTTCTTGCAGTTTCCAATCATGGTTTTTATTTATTTTTGATCTCCACTACCAGACATCTTGCATGAGTTTAGATTTTCAAACAACTTGAAAAATTAATCAGTTTTTTGCTATGTGAATATTGCATGATATATTGTTTGTTGTCTTAATCCTTGGTTATTGGTAAGGTCTTCTACACAAAATGTCGGCTAGTTTAATTCTGCTTAGAAGTTTTCAAAATGATTTGTGTGTCTTCATGTGTTACAGGTTGCCAAAGCTTCAGAAAGCCATACACATATTTATAACGCAGGTCAAGAGCTTTTGAGGGGGGTGAAAGTTATTAACGTCCTACTCAGAAACTAATGCTCTCAGTCAGTCTGTGCTTTTGAGGGAAGCAGATGTTTCTATATAAGCCTATCAGAAACAACAAAAACCATGGTAACAATGTTTGTTGTCAGATTGGAATGAAATGATAACAAGGTCAATAATACAGGGTTCAAGCTTCATACAGTGATTACACACGTCCTGGATGTAGTTCCTGAGTAGGACAGATCCAATACATAATAAAATTGTTCCTATATTTTTATTTTTTCAATTTACATTTTAGAAATAAAAATGTTTCATTAAATTGCAACAATACAGTTATGACACAATGAATCATGATATAAGTAATGAAATATGAACTTGACATGGAGTAATCTCCTTTATCTTATGCAGGAGTTATCTCCAATTTGCTATTTGCATATAATTATGAGGAAATGAAAATATATCTAAGCTAACATTTGACAGCAATTTTCAACTTTGAATATGTTAAGTAGAAGTGAAGTATTAGTTTGTTTTGATTGTCATAAAACTGTCAGTGAATTCCTATCAGAATGTTAATCATGATTTTAAACTTGGATTTCAGCTGGATTTTTCACAAAACAATAATGAAAAACAAGTGCGTGAATAATAAAGAAAATGTTTAATCTCACTTTAGATTCTATTCTAAAACAAAATTTCATTAAAAAAAATATTCAAAAAAATATTGCACTTTTTAGAAATGCTGAAATAATTTACCATTGCATAGATAAAACAAAAATTAAATAAACAAGAAAATGTCAAACATTAAATTAGTGTACCTTTTACACATGATCCTGTTATACATAACTAACATTGAATGATTACAATAAACATAACCTGGATCATATACAATATTCTTAATATAAAGATGTACTTTTCTGGGTTTTTTTGTGGGGGGATTTTTAGTTTGGTTGTTTTCTGTTTCTTTAAAATTGTTCATTTCAGAATAGCCCCATGGGATGGTGCAGCCCTCACTGTGAAAAGTCTGAATTTGTTAAATATTTCTATATGAAAATGAGACCTTTGTAACTAGGTTGATTTTAATCTTAGCTTTACAACTGTAAACATTCTTGTTAGGTCAAACAGATATTTTTTTTTACATCAGAGTCAGTTTAAATTTTAAATTGGCTAATATCTAGTCATATTGAAAAAGAACATATCAGAAAATTTGGAACTATATTGTTTTATGTGAATGAAAAAAACCATCTTGAGGCAAACAATTATGGGACTAGTTATATATTATTGCAAATTATAACAAAGATTTTCTTTGACAAATTTGGCACAATACAGAATAAATAAAAGTAAAACAGAGTGATATGTTACATACAACATGTGACTGAGAATGACATGAATATTCATTAGATGAATTGAATATGTATGTATATATATATATATATATTTTCTTGATGCATCAATGACCGATCTAAATGATTCAATGACCAATTTAAATGAATCAATGACCGATCTAAATGATTCAATGACAGATCTTAATGAATCAATGACCGATCTAAATGATTCAAATTTTATACTTTCATCTAGTAAATGTTTTGTCATTGAAAGATTTAACCACAGCTTAATTGCTCATACATGTTGATATATAATGCTTTCTATTCAAATTTGTCATTTTATTTGTTAAGTTACTGAAAATATTTATCATAAAAAACTATTGTAAGTAATGGTTTATAAACAGGAGTATCATTTACAAAAGTGAAAAATATCCCTATATATTTCATGAAAAACCTCAAATTCAAAAAAACCAACTTGAAACCATTGTGTTTCATCTTTTACATGTTGTGTACCTTATTGACTGATAGCCATTAAATTTGAATATCAGCACATTTTAAATTTGGAGCATTTTACAGCTTGCCTAAGGGCATGTGTCCATTATAGAAAGCTTTAGGGCAACCTGTAGATGTTTGTAATTTATATGTTTAGGATGGCTGTCTCATAGACAATCATACCACATCTTTTCTAAACTGAAGTGGTTTGTTTCCAAATCTAAATAAAAGAAAAAACTTTTGGATACAAGCTTGTTTTCTAATGTTAACTGTAATAATTCTATTACTAGGAGTATTTTATTACCTGCAAGTTAAAAACAATCTAAAATCTCTATTGTTAACATTTTCTCATATAGAACTGAAATTTGTGTTAAAAAGTGTTATAAAAACTTGAATTCTAAAACAACAAAATTTTGGTCTTAAAATTTGGTAATGTTCCAGCATTCACCAGTGTTAAATTAACAAAATCCAAAAACAATCACCTGAACATATTTGCATGTGGTTTTTATGTGATATAAAGGAGATTTCAAACTTGACCACATACTTATCTCTACTTAATGTATAAAAATGATGTATAATTTATCTAATGTTAAAAAATGGGATGACCAGCTCCATAAAAAAGTTAGCACTATTGTTTATAAATTATTCTGAAAAATTGAACCAAAAAACAAATTTAAAAAATATATTTATCTACTGCAAAACATCAATTAGACATTGTTATCTGATTTGCTGGTAAAAATACATTTACAAACTTTACACAGTAAAGTAAATAGATTAAACCAAAAACACATTTAATATATGACATCACATTAACCCCCTCATGTAGGTAATTATTCATAACTTACTATGAGCAACCTGTTTTGTGTCAAAACCATAAAATCTTATTTTTTATTCAGCCTACACTCAAAAGTTAACTGTTCAATACAATTTCCACTTTACAAAAGATTTTAATTACTGAAGAATGAAATTGCTTCGATTTTTTTAGATCAATCTGTCATATAGTAAGAGTTTTATATGGATATTCACAAATGACTGGTGATCTTACATTTAAAATTATCATCAGCAATAAATGTAAACATTGCACTATATATTTCATCATATTATTATTGAACTTTTTGTTCAATATAACCTTGAACTTTTGGTTCAAGTAACCATGGCATACAATGAATGACCTTTGAACTTTTAGTTCTAACAACACAATATTTGTGATATAATTTGACACAACTGTTTTGTACATATTTACATAAATAAATAATTTACATCTTGGTAACTAGGCCACACAGAATATATGTCACATGGATATAATATTTTGATTTAACACATACAATATTTATTATGTAACCATGGAAATTTGAACCAGCTAATAAACACATATAATTGCATCAAATATTTTACAATTAAATGATCATGAATGTGTGTTGAAACTTTGGGGCAAAAACAATTTTCTCAAACATATTCAAATTAAAAATTCCATTCTTATAAACTTGTTTTACAATTCTTGGGAAAAAGCAATTCTCTATTGCCTTACTGCCATAATAAAGATTAATATCAGTAGTTTTTATGAGCCAAATTAACAAACTTGTCAGTACAAAGGGAAAATGATTTTGAGCTTGATGCTTTAGGGTAGACATTTTATTTAGACAGATTAAAGGTTATTAAATGGATCAAATTTCCAGGTTTAAATGATCACACATAGCACCAACAACCATCAATAAAATTATCTCCCTTACATGATTTGTCTCCCATGAAACTGTTAAAAATTACCTCCCTTGAGGAGATTTTGTATACCATGTCAGATCACTACAGTATTTTTGTCTTGTTTGAGCAATAAAATCTCAATTATTTTTGGTCAATACACAAAAATGTTTATATACTTTGCACATGCCCAGATCTATATATTATATATTGCTATCTGTTACTCTTGATGAATCTAATATTATTACAATCATCTGACAGATCTGGATATTGCTCTGGGCTACGAATAAAATGTCCCTCGTACCCACGAGCATAACCAAAGTTCAATATTCCTTGCTTATCCTCTTCTGTCCAACGATGATTGGATTTCAGGTTATTTTGTAAAATCCACTTTTCTCGTGCCCAGGCATGGGTAACTGCCCTCTCTTTGGCATGTTTAATGAGTCTCTTTTTCTCTTTTTCTACGGTAGTCCCATACCGAATGTTTATCACAGAATATTGGCCTTTCAGCCGGATATCAGTCTCGGGATTAGGGTTTTGTCTAAATGCATCTACATGTCTGTTACGATGAACAGTAACATTTATATTGTTTTCAAAAAGAACAACATCATTTTTGATGCCCAGTGTATTTAAGTCAATATCCGCCTGGGCATGATCAGTTTTGATTAAATAATGAGTATCTTTACCCTTGATGCTATATCTAAGATTCACTATCTGGGAAGAATTCACTAAAACTAACGCTAGCTGTCTGGCCCACATAGGGGTGTCATCACTTAACGTCACAATAGCTTTACCGTCATGATAGGACAACATCACGCCATTTCCAAATAAAAAAGGTAGCGGAGAAGGCTCTAAATCAGCAGGTAGCTGAAGTGGTGACACCTTTGACTTGGGAACATTTGTCATTGTAATGAGATTATCCATGTCACGTAGGAAAGTACATTCAAATGCAGACGACATAGGAAGTAGGACGTGGGTGTTGTCTTTCTGTTTAGGACGAACTTCCCCACTGTAGGAGATATCTGGGGCCAAACTTCTGATGTCATATCCTAACATCATCAACCAATCAGTTATAGCTGAAAAATAAAACAATAAAATTCTCAATGTTCATATTTGTCATAACAAATACCAGGGATAATAGTTTGAAATTTTGTTCAAGAGTATGGAGTTTGTTCTTACATTAATGGAGGATTCAGAAAGAACATATTTTAAAAGGTGAACATCTAATGTAAAATTTTCAAAATTTAAAAGAAATGATTAATTCTGATCAGACCTGGGAAGATTACATGAAATGTTTGGTTTGACAAATGATTTTCACAAGCGTCCAGATTATACAGGATTCACTAAAGACAGGTTTCCTGTAAATGTAATTTAACATGCATGTATATGTTTTCTGGTCTGATTTTTAAAATGTCTTTAACTGTGTGATTGAGGGTTTATTTTCACAAAAGGAAAGATAAAGAAAAGGGGCTAAGTCCAACAAAACAAGTTTAAACCTGCAATAAGTTGGATGTACCTGTTCCATGTCAGTCTTTGTGCCTTATCATTGTCTTTTTGTTGTTATATTTTTTAATTAACATTTTGAACAGTAATTGTCATGATTTAAAGCTCATCAAGGATGTGGGTTCTCAACCTTGCTGAAAACCTCCTGATATTGAACTCTCCTTCTTATGATGTAGTGAGTCTACTTAACATTAACTCCATTAATTTCTTTTGTATATGCAGAAAATGTTCAAATCATCCTTGATTTTTATCATTTAATCTGTATATTTTAATTTTAGATTGAGTCCCATAAAAATCTGGTATACCCCACATTTTATGACTGTATGAGCAAATATTTTATCCCTTCTTGTTTTTATGTTATCTATTGTTGTTCAATGGTTATTGGTTAAACCAATTTGCTGTGGTCTTCACTAATTATCTGACTCCTACTATCATATATTTCTCAGCAGTTGGGTAAATTTTCCTATCTTCATACTGTCTGATATTTCCAGTATTAGGTGAACATGAGACTTCAGCCATGATACTGAGAAATATCAGCCAAGTGGTCATTTAATGCTGATTATGACATTTCTGATAAAATGAATAACAGATATTTTAGAGGTCTCAACTGACATAACTATCTGTTTTACTGCTTGCTTAGATAGTCATGAAAAAAAAGTATCAACCTTCTAAATATCCAGTATTTTATATTTAACTGCCAGATTTCACTGTGACCAGACCTTTACATACACGAACCTTTCTTTATCTTTAGATATGTATAACTTACATGTAACTGGTAAGTCTTTCTTCTGAACATGCACATTGATCAGATCCATGAACCTATAGTTATTGGTCAGTAGGGGGTTCTCTGGGATATCCTTCAGGTTCCTCAACACTCGGTGGTAGCCTGGGGATATCCAGTGTCCGTTGTCAGTATCATACATACGACTGTTCAACATCACCAGACCTGTTACAGGGTTATAAATACCACCCTGGAAACCAAATATAAACTGAAATCCAGGATTGGAGTCAGATTCAAGTTTTCCCAATGGGTCATAACTCATCCTTTTCACAATGCCTCCATCTTTGTTGAAAATGACAAGTGGTGACCCCATGGGGTCAGTGGCTATGTAATAGAAGACATTATGACGTTCCATGCCAAGAAGTTTACCGTTAGGATGGTAAAGATACTGTGATAATTCATTTGTCGTGTGGTTGTATGAATGTGTAATTTGTGATCCTTTTTCAACATTTGCATAGAAAAACTGAAGAATTCCACCGAAATTGTTATCTTCTATTATAAGACGTCCTTGAGTATCATAGAAATATAACATTCTAAAGGCTGACTGCTTAGCAATTCCAGTGAATTGACCGTTGGAATTAAATGTAATTTGTTGATTATGTCGGAGAACTAGGAAACCATCTTTATCATATTTATAATGATAGGGTCCAGACTTTTTTAATCTATCTCCAACATCATACTCCAGGTTTCTGTACGTTTCTCTTTCAGATATCTTATTTATGTTGCCATTATTGTCGTAACGATAGCGCCATGTTGATTGTCCATCCAATAAAATATCTACAACATTCCCATTAATATCATAAACATACTGGTAATCACTAGAGCTACCTTCATCCAATCGCATGCTCCAGTGGTGTATTCTATTCATAGTATCGTAACCTACGTTGAATTCCAGAACCTCTTTCTCACCAAATTTGTACTTCATTGCTTGCAAACGATTATAATTGTCATATTCGGAAGTAATGGTCACATGACTATCACTAATTCTTTCCGATTCAGCCAATGGCCACATAAATTTAAATGATTTTAACATCTGCAAACGACCGGTATCTGTGTCATATGCCATATTGCAGGTAGTTGTAAAATTCTTACCAAACTGTGTTTTTATTTCAGTTAGTCTGAAATTGTCATCATACATGTAGCTACTATCAGCATTCAACAGTCGACTATCTCTGGCAAAGTCGATACGATATTCCTGTAGGAGTGTCCCAATATATTTAAAGTGTTCCATGGCATTGTAAGCGTTACTTTCAATTTCTGCCGACATCAAACGAGAAATCTGTTTATCATAAACAAAATGGATGTTTGTTTCATCAAAGAATACTTTCTCAGGTTGAGAATACATATTATACTTATAAACAACTTTTCTCTGTTCACTGGGATACAGAATTTGTAAAAGTTTTCCATTCGCATCGTATTCCTCAATGTACGGATTCTCCAGTTCTGGAATGTGGTATAAATACCTCTGTACACCAATAGACATGATCTGATTGAAGTAATGTTTGCCGAGCCCTGGGGTACGGAGGAATTTCAGATTTCCCTGTGTGTCATATTCTAGATAGTACTGTAATCCACTGGGCATCAATATATCTGTTGGCTGTAAATAACAAATAAACAAATCTCTTTAACATACATGTGTGGTAAAAATGACTGATATTATTACTGGTTTGTCTGTTTTCTTTGATTCCACTGACCAAATAATGCCTTTATCAAGCAACCATACTGATATGAGAAGTCTGACGACCTTTAGTGGACAAAGTTCTTTAGGCATTTTCAGTTAAATATTGTTTCAAAATACAGTTGGTAAGATATTTTTGTTAATTTTTTTATATTTTTTTCTTACTAAATAGGGGAGAGAATTTTTCTTTTATAACCAATAAAAATCTGTAAAAAGTAAAACTACTTCTTAAAAACCTGGTAGGGCTCGGTCTTTTAAAGAAAGGCTATTGATTAGAGATTGACTGCAGCTTAGTCCAATTTATTTGGTGTTCACTATATTTGATGACTGCATTCTTAAAACATGATATGCAAGAAAAATGAAAACATGTTATCAGTGTACTAACCCTATGTCCATATCTGTATCTGAAGACATACTGGGCCCCTGCCGATGACAACCTTTCCCTCAGTAAACCATTGTCTGTATAGATCCTCTGTTCCCGAATCTCACCATACTGCCAGTGAGATATATGGCCGTCTTGACGATAGGTGATGTTCAGATCATGATGCCCATTGGCTGGCGAGAAACTGGTCGGTAAACCTGAATCATCGTAACGTATTGTAATTATTTCCTGTAAATCTTTTTTCATTATGGTTTCTGTGTGAGTATCTCGGTCATATTGTACAGTAAGGAGATTTTCTCCATTAATCTGAAAAACATAGTTAGTAAAATATATATAGCAAGATATATGGGTAGATATAATGATTATACAACACACAATAAATATGCAGAAATCCTATGAATTTTGGAATGTTTGAATGTTTAATTCCCTGTGTAAGTTTTTTTTGGGTTTTATTTGTAATCAGAAAAGGATGTCAGTCTTATGTCTTAAATGCAGTGCAACTTAACAATTTGCATGTGAACTCCACCAAAATATTCATGTTTCAAAAACAAATTAGATAATATACTTTAGCATTTGTTCTTTAATAAACAGGATTTTCATTTCTGTATGTCTAACAAAGAAGCAAAGCTTTTAATTGTTGTCTCTTCTTCTATGTAGGTGTAATGTGGTCTGGTAGACATACATTTCATATGATTTCTCTCAAGTTCTAAATTATTTTAAAGTTGCGAAAACTTATTTCTGGGAGTTAAATCCTAAAAGCGTGAGATTTTGTTTCATGCAAAGAACTGGTGAAAGAGAATAATATAGTCATTGAAAAACAATTAAGATTTCTTAAGCAAATCATGCTATTTTACAAGGGAGATAACAATCTCAGACAAAATATAAATAAATGGAACTCTATATAAGAAGTCATAAATAAGCAACCGAATTATAAATCTAAAGTTTGAAAATAAATATTGGAGAAAAAGTGAAATCATGCATAACTAAATGGTTCCACTTCAATCTGTTACCATAGTTACCCAGTACTGCAGTGCTCTATTGAAAAAGGCTCAAAACTCCTTCATTTTTGAGATGATTAAAATCAAATAAAATTTGAAAACATGAAAGAGTGCCTTCCAAAGGCAATGAAAGGATGGTATGTTTAGATAGATTTCATTGTGAAAGGTGGATTTGAAAATGAACAGAAGACACAAGATTGACAAAGCAATAATATAATACATAGTGCATAGTTGAAAGTGAACAGTGGACATACAATACCAGAATTATGTGATAGTCAAGGAAAATTAAGATGTTGCATTATCTTACAACAGCCGACATGTACATTGTTCAATGAATTTTAGGCAGACTGGTGTCGTTGGAAAGATAAGAAGTAATAGTGACAAACTGCACATACAGATAAAGAATATCCAAGTATGTAAACTAGCTCATATGATTATTGGAAGACTTGCATCTTGACATTCTGTGCAATTACATGCTCTTATCAACTTTCTGATGAATTGCTTTATATAATGTAGAACTAAGCACATCATTCTTCATATCAAATGTAGGTAAATGTTTTATAAAACTGTATTGACTTACAAATAACTGGAAATAAATTATCTAATATATATAAAAAGAATACTAAATGTTGAACATTGATCTGTTAAAAAAGAATTGATTTCAAGTTAAAAATGTCAATTTATATTATAAACTGAACTATAATTACTAAATTTGGAAAATAGAGATTTATACAAAAAGATTTTATTGGTCAATTAGGCGTGACCAAAGTTAAACAGACACCAGCTATAAGATTTATTATTATATAAACTGCTGGGTTATGGTCGTCAACAATACTTGCTTAATGAAATATGAGTGACAATTCAAGATATAGTCACAACTCCAAATAAACGAATATATTTACAACAAATATTATATACATCAGGCATACAATATAAAAATTCGCAATGAACATTTGTGTATGTTTTATACTCCCAAAATGTATTACCAGAATTGACATAAATTTTGTCTAGCAATATGTATACAACTGTTTATGCGCATACTGACACAACACCTGGTTTGAGCACCACAAAACAGAAAAATATAGTGTAAATTTTGTTTTTAATTCCATAGCAGCTCATTATATAATTGTAAGAATTTAAAAAAAAACTGAGTTTTGACGTTTTATGGTGCCCTAAGCCTGCTATACAGAGGAATAACTATATAATAAATGGAGAAGCGCTGGGGATTTCTACAAAAGTGTGGCTAGCACTGCAGGCGGGAGTGACATGTAATATAAGGACGTACCAGGAGGGCCTTTCCTTTGTAATCAGCTTCTCCATGCTCATCATGCATACTTGCATGCCGCGAGAAGGAGCCTCCTACCCTCATACGATTGCCAATTCTGTTTACAGTCTTTCTAGGACGAGAGCGTCCCTTTACTGATCTTTTGTAGAATCGCCACTCAAGTTTGTGGACCAGTTTTCCCGGCATGATGACTTTTCTTTTGAAATGCATTCTGTGTTGGTTTTCAAGAATTGGATGTTCTCCCGACTCCACAGAAATTGACATGTTGCTAGGGAATACAACTACAACAGTGCCATCAGGTAGATAGGTGACCTTAGTTTCTGCTGGACCTGGAACAAGAATTACACATTTTAATTGACAAATTATTGTATATTCATCAACATAGACAGTTAATAATTATCAAATTATTGTATTTTTAAGTTAAAGTGCCCAAGTTTTATTTATTGGAAGCTTTTGACAACACATTTTTAAAGTTTTATATCCTTTTTTTATAAATTGTTAAACTTTGGTTTGATGTACTGTTCACACATCTTCATGATCTCTGCATTTTACACATAACATTCAATTGTTAACTTTTTAAATATGTCTTACACATGTTTATCCATATTAAAACTACCTGCACATTTTATTCTTAACCAAAATTTAATATTTATTTTTAACACACCTTATAAGTGTGGTTTAACTAAAATAATTTACTAACAATTTTTCTTTTTTTTTCTACATTAAGGTCAAACAGATGTAATACATTTTCTGTAACACAAGTCTAGCATTAACTACTAACAGATAGAAATAGAGAAATTCTACAGAAAGACAGAAGTTAGCTACTGTATGAATGTTCAGCAAATACATCTACATCATATTCATATTTATTGTATATTTACTGTACAAAGAGAGATAACTCCTGAAGAATTAAAATCATGTCGTCTTCACCTTACAATATAAAACCATCACAGATTATTATCATTATTATCATGCATCTTTCCCTAATAATTAGTACCATACCCCTTATTACCAACCACATGCCACTCTGTCTCCCAAGTTTATCTTTAAAATCACTAGATATTTTTGAATTTTTTTCCTTGACATTTATGTGCCCTCTTTTACAAATGAATGATATAATGTGAGCCAAAGTAATTTTTTAATTCATGACTTATTTTACTACAGTTGTCGGTAATGACAAGAATTTTTTTCATTCTCATTTTTCTCTTTTGTTTGTCAAAATTTCTATAAGGATATAGAACAAGGAGATGTATAATTGTGGATGAGGCAGCTGTCCAAAAATTGTGTAATAGTAATGTTTTAGTAAAGATGCATAATGAAGCTCTTATGGTAATTCAAAATGTGCATTGTAGAGGTCTTGAACAGTACTTTTGACAGTAAGAAATTTAAAATATTTTTTTTTTAAGAAACATTTAACAAAAAATGGCCTATATATTTTGAAATTAAAAAGAAAACATAAAATATAAATATCGTTAAGAATAAAAAAAAATTAATTTGGACAAGTGACAAAGACTGAGATAATATGGGACGTTATATGTCCATGACAAAATCACTTCTATACAAAACATTTTCTGCCAAAATAATAAACTGCACAAGAAGCTAAATATTCTAGCGAGGCTTCAGACACTCTTTTAGTAAGAGCGACAGAAAGCGGGCTACAGGGAACCAGTACAAACTACTAAATAAACAAAAACAGTTACCATCTTGTGTGTAAACTGAAAAAGGGGAGATAATCATGTATAATAATACTACATTACTGGTATCTGAAGTCAGAAATTTGGCATTTTATATCAAGTCCATTATATATTGAACATTAATGCTACTTAATAAATTAAAATTTTATTTGGCCAGGATTCTTACATTTTTAACCAGATAACTTTAAAATACTAAAATTTTACACAGCTTTTAAATCATGGACCTGTGATAATCTTTATATTTTTGAATAATGTCACATAAAATGACAAAGTTCAATCTGACTTCAGGACAAATGCAAAATGTATTAGAGGAATGTTATGACTAATTACATTTGTAAAATAAAATTTCTATAAAAGGGATAATCTAGAAAAAATATCTGAATTAAACTACAATAATATGTAAAGCATTAAAAGCTTGATTACTTTCTTATTTTGGAATCTTTAAATAAATTGAAACTGAGAACTTAAATGATAATAAATTATACCATGCATAGCTGATTGGACACTGCCATATGTTGCCATGGCAACTTCATCTGTTCCATCAGTAGTTACCCGGACAATTGACCCAGTTGTGTTGACATCTGTTTTTAACTGAGTTACTTCCCCTGTTGGTTGTTGAATCTCCTGTAGTCTTCCCATACTGTTGTAAGAGTAAATGTATGTTCGGCCATCAGACAGAAATTTAGATGTCAGGAGTTCCGATGCCTCAGCGTATTTGAAGACAGCTGTTGAATTATTAGGTGATATAAATTTCTGTAAGTTATCCATATTATCCATTATTATTTCACACCGTGAATTGTCAGGTGATATGATCTCTTTAGCATGCATTGCATAGTTACGCTTTATTTCTACCTTATTACCTGCATCATCCAGAATTTGTTCTAATTTACTGAAAAATGAATTGACATTGTATGTAAAATTATAAAGGAACTGGTCCGTCATGATGTTTACTGTGTGTTTGTGTTGTCCGTAATGGTTGAAGACGTAGATTTCTTCTGTTTCAGGGGAGACAACTACATATTCTCCTGCAGCATTCTGTGGTGGGAGTTTAGACATAATGGAGAACACTCGTAGGTTTCCTGCATCTCCAATGTGAACAATGCCATCTGGTGTCACCGTGACTGAAGTTAGCTCATTAAACAACGCTTGTGCAGCTAGGGTTTCGTCTGGCTTGTAACATTTACAAATGACTTGCTGGCAGTCACACTTTGACTTTGTTCCAGCAAAATGATGGATAAGACCGTCAGATGTCACCACTCGTACACGATTTATATGATGTGTGTCACTCTCAATGACATACAGTTCTCCTTGGTTACCGAAAGCTATACTCTGTGGATTAACCAATGTAACATCGGTAGCTACACCAGATGCCTGTTCACTATCTGGTAACACGCCAGATGGTAGAAAATCAGGGGCACTGATTGGACAATTTACAGATCTTCCAGCGATGGTGATCAACTTCCTGTCTTTAGTCATTTTCAGGATAACATTTTTATCGAGGATATGAAGGGTGTCATCCAATGGGTCTATAGCTAGGTCTGTCGGCCATTGTAATCGTACCTGTTAAATAAAAAATATTTTCAATAAAATCTGTTTCATGCTAAAATATCGATAAAACAAAATTATTTTTTAAAATCTGTAAATCTTAAAACATTACAAATTTTTATTACATAATTTTTACTTATGATTTGAAAACTGGGAATGATTTGAAAGAAATGCTTTGGAGCAAAGCAGCAAAAATATGTGCAAGATAAATATAAATGTGGTGCAGTTAATGGCAGCATCCATATTCCTGTGTTCAGGGGTGTTCTGTAAGTGTTGGTGTCAAATAAAGGAAACATTGTCCAGATTTTGTGTGTTTGGTGTGAAATATAAGCTCCTGTGTTAAATAAAAGAGAAATGTAAACACTTACTTTGTAGTCAATTAACTGTAAACATAACAGTATCAAGCAATATCTTATATAACACATTATTTATCAAGCATTTTAATCCATGCCTTTTACTGGTTACTTCTAAAACGTTATCTAGTTTACTTTTTTTGAAATCTCCATTACTTCTTTACATTTTATCACTGCATAAAAGATTTTTTCTTAAATCTGCATTGCACATCAATCAAAGGCATAGTGTTATACACCCTAGAGCAACACATTTGTATTCTAAAGCAATGCATGTGTATTCTACAGCAATACATGTGTATTCTACAGCAATACATGTGTATTCTACAGCAATACATGTGTATTCTACATCAATACACAATACAAGTGTATTTACAGCAATACATGTGTATTCTACATCAATACACAATACAAGTGTATTTACAGCAATACATGTGTATTCCACATCAATACATAATACAAGTGTATTTACAGCAATACATGTGTATTTACAGAAATACATGTGGAGTAAGTCCTCCATACCTTGTCTGCAGCCTGGCTAGTTCCACAATCCATTGGTTCCCAGGCCATAGATTGTGCTTGTGAGTCTATCAGTGTATGGATTTTACCATCTGGTGTTATTTTTCTGATATTCAAGTTGTCAGCAATATAAATTATCCCATCCTTACTGATAGCAATACCTGAAAAAGAAAAGAGAACTCTGTTAAATACAAACACAGAAATTACTACTTATCATGGCTGATGCAAGCTTTTCTTAAATCAAAACTTTGAGGAGAAGTAATTCGAGATTATTTTTCTAATCTCCTGGCAAAATATTACAGTATATAAATATCTCATCAATTTTACATATTTTTCCATTTTTTTGTAACATAATATTATGAGATCTGTCAGTGAGAAAAATGTTTTTTCTTATTTTAAAAAAAATAAAATATGAGTACTCAAAATGTCTATTGCCTATTTCATACCTTTTGGTCTGACCAGTCGATCATCATTATCGATTTTTTATGATCTTTTAATTTGGTCTTGACAAGTTGAGCCTTTTTAGGAATTTATTATTACCTTTTGGTCTGACAAGTCGAGCATCTTTAGCACTTTTTCCATCACCACAGTTGTCCAATGCCATCGGTGGACATTCCTCCCCACTACCAGCGATGACTTCAAAATTACTTTTGAGGTCTTTGACTGGACCCATGGTGGCTATTCTGATGATACGGTACTTCATGTAGTCTGAGATGTATAATCGACCATCAACAGGGCTCACAGTCATGTAGGGTTTGTGAGATGTTGATATAGAACTGAAAGTAAAAAACCTGCTAATTACCATACAAGACTATGTAAAGTTTAGTGATATTAATCCAAGCTGATCAAAACTCATGATGGCCACCAATGATGGACTTAGCATTAACTAATTCCCTAGTTGAACATTTACAAATCTCTTGCTTGCTTTAACTTCCTGAAAATATTTTCAGTTTTTAAATTCATCGAAAGCTGTTCTTACAGGATCTTTTAATTTTTAACAAGGACAACAGATAAAGTCACTTTCCCAGTTACAAACTAACTGAAATGAAAAACTTCTATTTCCTGAATGATTTCTTTCAATTATGCCAGCAACTAGTTAAGTGCAAGCAGACTCATCTATATTTAAAACTTATTTGAACAAAGTAATACCTAGTTTCCAAGATACTGGCAATGTCATCCCTTCCTGGTGTCACTTTCCTAATAAAGTTATGATCCCACACATACAGACTGCCATCTCGCCCGCTAGCCATAGCTATAGGTAACAATAACCTATTGTCTAGTGCTCGTCCATTACACATGTCACAGTCAGGTTTACGTTGTTGTCCGTTACCAAGGATATTGACCAGTTCTTGTGGTTTCTCTTTCAGATAGATGTTAGTGCCATCTCCCTTGTGTAAAATACCTGCAATAAATAAAAAGAATATTCTGAAAGGTGTTGGTCAACTAGAAAGCGTATAGGATTTTTCACCATTCCTAATAAAAAGCTGTTATGCCTTTACATCTAAGTTTTTGTTGTTTTATTGACCCATAAGGCCACCATCCATTATATTTCAGTCATTATCATGGAAGGCAGTTTATTGGTGGAGAAAGTCAGAATATCTTTAGGTAATCTTTGAACATGGGCTAGTAACTGACAAGCCTTACCAAATACAAGTAAATTGCTACTTTTTGTATGATACTCTCCGAACTTCAAAACTCAGGCTATATAGATAATAGGCTACAGTTTCAGTAGCAGTAGTATTGTTACATTTAAAGCTACAGTGATTGCTCAGATTACTTATTAAAGTCAGTCCCTTAATAAACTGATGATATACAGATACCCCAAAAAATCCTTCTCCAATTTCATTTCCTAGACACAATGTTTTGAAACAACTAAATACGAGTCGACTTACTCTTTATAGAGGTTAAGGAATTTCAAAGTTTATTTGCAGAATTTATACAAACTACAAACCTTCTTGGAAATTGTATGTGTGATGGATGTCCAAATTCCATCCACCGATCCCCGATGATGTCATGTCAAATCCACTCATTGTTGTACTTCGCACCTCCCAGAATACATAATCACATCCTGTATACTGGTACCCTACATGTACTGTAAAATACAAGGAAACCAGTAATGTCTAGATCTAATTACCTGATCACTCCATTTTTGTATATCAAGTTTACATTGACAATTTACGAAATGATAGACTTAAGGCAAACAGGCTTGACAATTTAGGTTAACCTTTTTTGTAATTGGTAATATTGCCTCACAAAAAATTTCTCAAACCCCTAAAAGTTACTTCAATTTATTTTTTAAAAATCAAACAATTTTCAAGTAATTGGTTGTTGAATTATGAAATTCAATATCAGACAAAAACATATTTAAAATGTATTAAAATTTCAAACCAAAAACTTATGAACTATCGAATTGAAATGTAAGAATATTGACAGTACAAAATATTTGGAATGTGCTTATACCTCTAGTTGGAACAATTCCATAAACTTTCTGATTGTAAGCATTTTTCCTGTGCCAGGAGTGTGTATACTTGAGTTCCGGATCAGCTTCAAATGTCTTCTCAATGTGGGTACCCTCTACAGAGACCTTCAGATGGACCAGGGCCAGATTGGCGGGGATGGTACTGGGTGTCATCTGTATGAGGATGACAGACTTGTACCCAACAGCATCACTGGAATGGTACACTAGATGTACATTAGTACCCGGTATCTCTATACTCTCCTGCAGTACCTATTAATGTCAAAGTGAAGTTGTTGTTAGAGAAAAGTTCTGTCAAATTTTGCATTTTTAATGTTTTTACATGTAATAATATTTAAACATATTTTTTCTCCTCTAAGAATTTTTCTCTTGAAATACACTCGAGTTTTCTTTGTATAAACCTATGTGGAATTTGTTATTCATACAGTACTCTTTATATAATTTCTATTGAAATAAATTGCTTAAATATAATAACTGCATAACTTTCCAGGATAATTACATTATTTTAAAACTTATATTAAAAATATTTTATTTTTCAGTTTAATATATAGTAGCACAAACAATATATGTAAGGTGTAGGATGTTTGAACAATATCCTAATCAGGAAACAATTTAGGATTCATCTTTTCAAAAAACCAAATTTTTTATATTTGTAATTCTCATTTTCCTTTTTTTGGAAATGGATATTTTTAGACTTCTTACTCATGTGATGACGACAGTCCTCCTTTGATTAAAACTTACTTGTGATTCTGGAATCAGTGTACTTTTCTCTGGGCATGCTCCAAGTTGAGTGTGTTGCCATGTCGACAGGACAACAGGTTTTAGGTTGTAGTGATCATGGATTACCCCACAAAGTTTGGAATCTGGTTCAAATGCATCACCTAGCTGAGAGGTCAAATGCATGGTAATTGTTTCCATGGTGATGACCTGGTTCCATGGGACTAAAACACTGATCTTCTTAGTGATAAAAGGTAGACGGGTAAACTCCAAGGTCACTGAACCTCCACCATTAACCAGAATGTCAAATCTGTAAAATAAAATTTAAAACATAAATGTGGATAAATCTAATTGCCTCCTAAATTTTTAAAACAATATTTGTGTACTGAAGCTAGAAAATAATATTATTTTGACAATGTGGAATTAAGATTCTCCATATTTATGACCTCAACATTAAGAGTTACAAAGATATTCTTAAAATTTTTCCGATCTCAGGTAAACATGTATTCGATACAATAATCAAATGGACTGAACTAAATGTTTCAGTTTCTGTTCTAACAAGTTTCAATATTAAGAATACCCAAAATACTGTTCACAAAAGCACACAGTCACTGTGTGAAGTTGTTCTAACAAAGGCATCGTTTTGTGTAAGTGTATTACATCACAACTCTGGTTTCTCAAAAGATAATATTACTTACTGGCCTTCCCTCCTGGTCAGTGTGTATCCATACAATGGTTGCCTGGTAACTGTGACACGAACCCCCAGCAATGGAGAACCATCTTTTGTCAAAACAGAACCTCTGATGACTGAGACTTGACTGAAACGAAAAGCATTCATTAATACATATTACACTGCAATCCTTGCTATTGTATCTCAAGGTATTTTTTACCATTCTGATCGTTAATATATATGGAAAATTTCCCACAACAACCAATTAATTTATATTTATTCATTCCTGAGACAGTATCATGGAAGGGGGGGGGGGAGGATTTTCATGCACAATAGTTGGAATTTGCTGGTAAGGTTAACAATAAATAATAATACTACTTTATTACAATGCCTCCACATATTAGTAAAAAACAGAATTTTCAAAGCTAATATTAGTCAGATTCTCAACACCTCTGACTCTATCAATTTCATAGCATAAATATTTTTTGCCAAGAGATCACCAATTTTTGTTTCCATCAAACACACCTTTCAATGGCATTGAGATTGGTTTTTTATGCCTTTGTGGGTTTCAATTTACTAAGCCAGCTAAGATAAAACCTAGGCAAGTCTAGAGAAACAGTTTCCCTTAATTTTTAAATAACTTAACCAGTAAATCTCAAAACCGAGCATGCTGATCAATAATTTTTTCTGCTTGTTTTATTTCCAATATAAAAGGTCTTAAAACCAATCGCAACCGTTTGTAAACTTTGTTCAGTTTTAATAGAGCTGCGCACACTTTGTTGAAAATGCTTTTCAGAAATAAATAAAATTTCTAATCAATAAAAATACAAAGTGACAAATGACATTTTTCACACAAGTGTACTAAATGAAATCCAGACAATCCCAATATTCAGAAATATTGAAATGCACTGAGAGCTGTTTTTGATATATAACATAGTATCATGTTTATCATGATAAAACTCATCAGGATTTAATAAATTTATATTCACCAAGAATTTTTATCAATAATTAGCATGTTTTCATGACAAATTTCATTACTATTCTCCTGTAATACTTTACTGTAAGACATTTTTGTACAAGACCCTTTTATCTATTATATAATTATACATTCATCTCCATTATCCAAGATTACATTAAGTCATGCACAATAAATTATTATTACCGCATATACAAAAATGAATTTGCTGACTTTATTATTACATGGACAGTTTAATCAAACAAATCATTCCAAAAGCTGAAACAATTTTATATATGAATCCCATCATAATATTTCTGTAATAGGAGATATCATGGAGGCATCTACGTCTGACAAGTCTGTACATAATGATATACTTTGTTTAAGTACATCCATTTCATAAATGATTTTATTGCTATATCAACAAAAATCCTTTCATCTTACACTTTAATAAATAATTGAGATTTTAACCAAACTGCCACAAGGACAAAGTTCCTCTATTTGAAATTTTAATTTCCAAGTTTCAGAAACAAAAGGTTTCTGCCAGTTGATATAAAAATAGCTCAAAGGGTACCCCTCAGTAATACTGAGATTTATTTTAAATATTAAACAATTCCTCAAATAGGAACTGACTTCAATGCAAGGTTAAACCGACAAGGTCAACAATAAACACCAAGATGGGATATAATATTTAGGAAAATGTGGGGCACACAATTTCCAAAACTCACCACCCAAACAATAAAGTAGGTTCAATTAAGTGTGAAATATAGAATCTTACATTGTAAACCGTTGTTTATCATATAATTTCTACAGTCAAGATA
>JAULBM010000008.1:386800-401695 GCA_032357055.1 Geukensia granosissima
AGGTTCAATTGTTTTGTACAAATTAAAAATGTCAAAATTTCTTGGATTAAACGTTGTGACGAATGGAATCATGTCATCAGTATTAGACGTATTTGATGGCAAATCCCGTGTGTCAGATGAAATTATCGGTCCCTTTTCACGTGCTTATATATGTATATATATATATATTTAATTTTGGCTTTTCAACGCATTAAATGTTGTAGACTCCCGCGTCTATCAAGTTGTTCCTTTTTTACTTTCGTTTTCCCGCAATTGTGCTTACTTGATACTTCAATCTTTAGTTTCAGCGTTCCGCTGCGTAACTGATATAAGAAAACGATGCGGATCTGGCTTCTTTATTCTGGATCTAAAACTGTACAAGTATCAATACACTGACAGATATATAGCGGGTTTATCCAAATGATCCACCAAGCCTCTTTCTAAATAACTTACAACTATACTGTCGACATTAATGTAAGTCCTTCAAATCTATGATGACAAATCGTACTCCAAAAACGGTGTTTATCAAATTTGGATATTAAAAAATTCAAAAATTCTGCTTCAATAACTGAAATCCGAATCTTTAAATGTTTGACTTTTCAACCTTCTATACCACGATTCCACATTCACAACTGAAAGACCGTTTAAAGAAATTGATAGATCAGGATTTTGTTAAACATAATGGAAATTTCAGATATAGATATTTGGTTTCTTATGTAAAAAGATGTCTGACTTTGTTAGAGAACACACGGCTTGTGCTGATAAAAACAATGAATGTGATATAATTGAAAATGCTGTAATTTCTGATTGAAAACATTTTCTATAATTCGGTGGGATAGTTTTCAACAGACCTTTAGCGTTCCAATTGGCACAAATTGTGCGCCCTTACTAGACGACTTGTATTAGAATTCGTTTGAAGCATAATTCATTCTGGGAATCCTGCGAAATAACAAAAATAAATTAGCAATTCTTGTGAACTAGAAAATAACAAGACCACAGACTCAACAAAATCTGCTTCATACCTAGATGTATTCCTTGAAATTCACCAACAGGGGAAACTTGTTTCTTAGATATACGACAAACGAGACTTCAACTTTCTTATTGATAACTTCCCATATTTTTGTGTCAATATACCGGCTTCCCCTGCCTACGGAGTTTATGTTTTACAGTTGATTCGATACTCGTGCCTGTTCCAAGTATCATTATTTTCTTTAGACAGCATTGGTGTTGTCGCATAAACTACTACAACAACGATACATCCAATCAAATGTCCTTCCTAAAATTTTATGGTTGCCATTACGAATTAGTTGATTACTATGGTATCAGCGTATTTCAGCCAGTTATGGAACTGTTAAAAATAGAAAAATAAGTTGACCTCTGCTTGGGTTTACATTTACTCTGATTAGAGTTTAAGGATTCCACGACGGGTGTTGCGCGCAAGACAAGGGTTGTTTACTCTTCATGATAGCTGGTGTCACTCCTTGTTTATATAGGAGTTCATGCAATTTGTAACAAATTGACACTCCCGACTTTGACATCCTGATTTGACACTGATCTGACATAAAGGACTTCACGACTGGTGCTGTGAGCTAGACAGGGGACGCTAGCCCTTCATCACCACCTGATCCGACTCTTGTATTGTTAAGATGTTCTTGGATTTAAAGCCTTTGTTCTGTTTACTATGCACTTTTGATCTCTCACATAGGTATTCAACACTGGACTTCACAGCCAGAAACCTGCAATCTAGTAGCAGTCGTTCTTTAAATAGATATTCTTTGTTATTTGTTCACTATATTTTTGATAGATTAGGTCGAATGTCTTGTATATTGAATAATTCTCATATTGTGTATGTTGTATTTTGGGACCTTTAACAGCATTCGTTATGCTATAGACTCCATTTCAATACTGAAAACCATGTAACAGTTTAATTTTGACTGCTGTTTTGTGGATTCTGTTTCATGGAAAATCATGACACAAATACTTTTTATATAGCATTTTAAACATTAAACTGAATCAACACAGCTATGATAATACGAACCTTACAAAAACATTGATGATGTCAGGTGTTCTAGAGGGGAAACTAACTCTTGCTTCATTAATGCACCGAAAGTTTGACTTCATTCACAATCGATGTAAAACAAATTCGGTAAAGGAGCGAATTCGAATCAAAGAAAAAAAAGATATTTAAAAGAAAGAATATTAAACTTTACTCTGCCTGAATTACGATTTGAATAGCTCTTACTGGTTTTCAAAAGGGGGTGTTCGTCCGAACCCTTCGAACCTCTCCTCCCTGGCTACGGGTATAAATAAGTGGGTGATGGTCATCATTGACTTATGCCGTTGCAGCTATAGAGGGGACGTTACATCCCATTATTGACCATTGATTGAACCACAAAAATGATTACATTCTGTACACATACATTTTCATTTCATAGATAATAATCATGATTATATAAACCACATGGGAATAATTGCCAGCGGGAACCACCTCGGAGGTGTAATGTTTAAGGTCCTCGCCTCGAGGTCGTGGGTTCGATCTCCCGCCGTGTCAAACCAAAGACTTTAAAACTGATATTTGTTGCTTCTCCGCTAAACAAGCAGCATTAAGGAGAAAGAGCAAAGACTGGTCGGCCCAGAGTCAGAATAATGTGTCTGAGTTAAAAGGCATGTCTTCCTGTGGAGTGCTTTCGTGAGCTTGCACATTGAAATATGTCTCAGCGTGTCGGTTTGGTGAAAAACAGGGTTCATCATGGTTCATCATCATCATTCATTAATATGCTCTCGTTCTGAATTTGCATGAAATAATTCCAACTGGACGTTAAGCAACATTCAGTCAATCAATCAATAATCGGCAGCGGATTAATATGCCACCAAAATGATCCCCAACAATTAAATATTTACCAAATATTGGTGAGGGATTGTAATTTTATTTTGAAAATAAAAAATACAGTTTTAATTATTGCCGATAAATTTACGCTAATCGGGTCCTTATCATAACACCAAATCGTGGCACCGACTTTATAATAACCAAAATGAAAAAAAAAAAAACGAAAGACGAAAATGTGGAAAACTGATTAGAAAGATTGGTAAAAATAGAGTCTACGTTGAGCGTGTAATTGGAAACTGAAAACATATAATATTATAGGCAAGCCATTTCTTAACCTTAAACGGAAGACAATCCAAACTGTAGAACTATGTGTGGGTCTTGGCGAGCGTCCCTCTCATCTTTTTAAAAAAATTTAAAATTGTTCAGTGATCTGTTTAAATGGTGTCCTCCCCCTTTTTCCTGCACGTATACTAATTACCTTTGGGGGAGTTTGTTTTGAAGATACAATTTACAATCTTTTCATAGGTTACAAATGCGTTCATATATTCATTAATATACATTATCTTTTTAAAAACAGAATTATATATAACTATATTATGAATTCTCCCTACCCACCAGGTGTAGATATCATTATAGATTTAAATCTAGGTGTCCGTGATCACAATTTGGTATGGTGTTTATTATAAACTAAAGCATTTAATTTTTCCTTTTGAGCTTGGAATAGTGGTAAAATGTGGAGAAATCCAATCTTTCAATGTTATTGCATGATAATTATTCTTTGCAAATTCTATTCCGCCATTAATGAATCAAATCAAGCCCTGAAAGAACAAGCAAAACATCGTTTCGATAAAAAAAATTTTCGTTATCAAACAGAAAACCCGAAATAAAATTATTTGTGCACAAATATCAAAAAGACTTTTAAGATGGTGAAAAACTAAATGTTTTATGCATTGCACAATAAGTGACTAATTTCTCAGTGTTATTTAGAGTTCACGAGTACATATAATTAACTAATGCACACATTGTAAAATATTAAACAAACCCCCCTTGGCGATGACTAATGAAATTCAACATTTCTCTATACTATATCTATAATTTATTCAGTAACGTTCATTTTATTTCTCTTATTATTATTTTTCTAATTTACTTATTTTTGAGATTGAAAAGACATATTATCACATTTAGATTTGAAATGACTTAAGAAAACTTTAATAATAGTTTTTTATTCTGCATTTTATTAATTTCCATATAATATGGAATAATTTTCTAGGATTCTTGTCGTACAGATCCCCACAGTACGGTACAAAATTTATCCAGATGTTGTGCGAGGTAATTGAGAAGTACCATAAACAGAAGACGCTAAACACTTTGTTACACAGGTTGATTTATGCAGTGTCAATGATTCCTGTACCATACCCAGAAAAATGGTATTTTCAAATCCCTAGCTATACATCTACTTTGAGAAAGTCATTAGTTTTACAAAAAGACAATGGTAAGTGAAAAAATAGAAAAACAGGTAAAAGGAAATCTAATTGTACATTAAAATACATATACAACAGTCATATTAATTTAAATATAATCATCATTAGCAGCAGTTTGAGGACTTCCATAAATAGTCAATTCCATTGAATTAAATGTTCGATTTTAGCCGAGATACGAACGTTCAGTTATTGTCCGACACATCTGAATATTTTATTCCAATTATGGATACAATGACTTTATATATTCAGCGCTTACTGGTTTTTCTTAAACTAAATATTTTCTATTGCACATATACTTATTTAAATATTTTCCCTGGGATACAAACAATATACAGTCGAACTTTGCCTGCTTGAACACCATGGATGGTCAAACGTGTTTTATAGACCCACTTTTTTCATACTTAAACTAACTAAATAAAAACCTGGTTTTTCGAACTCTGTTGGCTCGAACTCTCAAACTATTTTTTCGGTCCTTTCATATATAAAACAGTTGCAAGTCTGACAATGATTAACAATCATTAGCTTGTTGTTTATTGTCATAAAATTAGTGTAGACTGATGATTCACTTAATATTTTGTGAATGATTTGCTAAATTTCCGTTTTTTAAACAAAACATTCAGAAGTTCAAACTTCATTTTCTCGATACCGCGGTTACTGTTAGTGTCGGACTTCTGGTACTGATACAGAGATCTTTCGGTTAATGTTCTTTATTTGATATTTCTCATATTCAGTGTTTGTGTGTTTAGGGTTTACAACACTGTGTATCATATATGTTTACAACCAATACCTAGCTAGTGAAAATTCCTCTTTTGAGAAACTGATCTTGCTGTAATGTATGTTGTACCTCTGTTTTTCATGCTAGGCGCCGTGAACCAAGTGTACAAAAGAGTGTGAGTCCTAACACATATGGGGACTTCTGAAAAAAAATCAAATGATTTTGAGGGTAGAATTTATACGAAATCATTTTATCAAATTCATAGTCCTATACTTACTTGTGAAAATTCATCTAGAATCTTTAAAAGTAATTTAAAGATACCAAAGGGGCAGACATAAATCGTTAATTCAGTAGATAGACAAGATCATGGCCAACAGGATGAAATGAACGACAAATGTAGAGAACACAAAAAATACACTGAAAATTAAAGAAGGACAAACACGAACCCTACAAAAACCAGGGTAAGTTCAGGTGCTGCGTAAGGTAAATCAACTTCTGCTCTACTGTGGACACCTATCGTGTCACTCAGTAGACAAAACAACCGCTAGAGGGACGGATTTGTAGATACGACTATGAAACGATATCCATTGTCATTTGTCAAATGGATATTTCGTACCGGTCTACCATATCATGATGGCGACCGAAAACTTGCCGGAGTGATTATCAACCTTTAATTCACTTTACGGATCCAATGATGCCTGTGTGTTGTGTGTTGTTGCGGCTGTTCATAGACGCATATCGAATTGTTTATATGATGCTATTCTTAAAATTAATATTTCAGGAGACTTTAATAAAGAAGAGTTAGAATCCTCTATAAATGTAGATCAGGAGAAAACCAAACTTATGGGGATGATACAAAATGCAGCAGAAAAAAGAAAATTAAGAATCGGGAATAATGCTCTCAGGTATTTTTTTAACTTGTTTTTTTTCAAAATTTGTTTAAGTTACCTTGACAGTATATGGAAGTTGTCACATTTTTATTTTAAAATTGATCTTCCTCATTTGTTTGAAATCAGTTTTGTCGTCGCTTTAAACTCTTACTTGTCCATAATCATTCATAATGAAAAACATAATAAGTTACACCGTAAACAGTTTCGTTAGCACTCTAGTCAAAAAGCTGACTGGGCTAACATGATGATGAAAAAGTCAGATATTTAAGAATAGAGAAAAATAAGCGAAGAACTCGGAAACTAGAGGACGAATAAAAATAGAGATTTGTCGATTTTCTTTTGGGTTGTTTGTGTAAAATTTTTCTGTTTTTTGTTTGTCGATCGGACAATTGCTTGAGTTCGAAAATGGCGAAAACTGCAAGGTAAACACTTCCGCTTCAAAAATGTAACTTTTGAAAAATTTAATAAAACATGCAGATAATACGTGGTTGTTTCCTTTTATGACCAAACAAATTAACATCTTCAATTTGCGTTTGAAAATGTACATTTTGTCAAAAGACAATGATACTGACAGCTGTTGCAAAGAGTTTAAAAATAAATTTATCAAGTAGTTGTTATAACAAAAACAAAGTAATATCGATAGGTGCGTAGGGCTAATCTCAAATGCATTCGTAAGCTGTTAACTTCTTACATTTTGGCGTTGACAAATTGCACAATTCAATGGAAATTCATTACATTTGGTCGAGACTGACAAAGAAATTCAGGAATTTGTTTACTCTTGTTTTACGTAGTACCAGTAAAATTTAAATGTTGGAGCGCATTTGTGATTTGTGGATTTTATAAAAGCTCCATGGGATATTTTGCTTAGTTACTTTTAACCATTTGTTACTTTTAAAGGCTATTATATATAAGTTCTTGTATCACGAACTGGACTCCTTAGGTATCACAAGAAAGGTCTCTAAAATACCTTATATTGATTTGAACTATGGCAAATAAATACACAAAAAGTTGCTCTCCTTCAATAGATATTTGACTAAGGTTTGGTTTGACAACTAGCATATATTTACCTTTGCTATTTTATATGCCTACTTTTGTTTCTTAATATATTTGACTACTTTGATGTGTCTTTTGCCCCAATATTGTTTTGTTTGTCCGTTTTTGGTGTTCAAAATACAATTCTATCAATGTTAAATAATAACGAACATTTAATTATGCTATAAGTACATTTCAAGGAGTAACCTTTCATCTGTAGCATTAGAACCGAAACATCGGAAGTTGAAGATTCAAACATAACCAAAGAAGCACTCAAATTCAAATAAATCGAATTGGAAAACCAAATCCGACGGCAGGGACATCTACTAAGTGCGTTAATTTTTAGGCCATTCCGTGTATTGATTGTTTTATAATTTAAGGGAATGCAACAAATTTTTGTAAAATCTGACAACTGGGCAGGTGAATATCCTCGTGGTCAAATGTTCCATCGGTTGTGGTATTGACCCAGTGTTAAATAAATATGGACAATTTAGGTATGATATATCTACATTTCAAGGAGTAACCTCTCATCAGTAGCATTAGAACCGAAACGTAGGAAGTCAAAGATTCGAATATAGCAAACGAAGCACTCACATCCAAACAAATCAAAATAAGTACCAACAAACCTCCGTTTTTGAAATTTTAAGAAAATATCTAATTTTCTCGATACTTTAAATATACTTGTTTAACCCCACCGCATGTCTCATATACCTGTTTCAAGTTGGGATTGTGGTCATAGGTTTGTCTTTTTGTTTATTTTTTTCGTTAAATATACATATTTTATAAAATTCATATAAGAACAGTATTATTTTACGCTTAAGTGATTTTTTATTTTGAGCGATATTGAGCTTTCCACAAGGAGTAGTATTCAACCCTTTTTGAACAACTTGTGAAGATTTCTAGATTTGTAAATTTCTCTGTTTTTTTTTTTTTTCGTGGTTGGAGTGCAGTCTTTTTGACATCCATCCCATATCTTCATTTGCATATTGTCATTTGAGTTATTGTATGGTTATAAACTCGTATGACATAAGAAAAAGTATATACGTGAGATCAGATACGAGTTATTTTAAAATTTTTGCGAAAATATTACCCCTACACTTATTTCCAAATTGAGTTGCCAAAATACAAGTTACAGTGAAAGGTTGCTAAAATAGAAGCCACGGTGAAAGGAAACAATTAATTATGGGTTGCATAAATTTCAATTACTGTTTAATTCTAATAAAAAGCATAATTTACCAATTTAACACCATTGTCCGAGTAATCGGCTTAATGAGTGAAAAGTTTTAATAATAAAAGGTAAGATTTCTCTTAATTTCTTCAATAGAAGTCTCATTGAGATATTTTGCAAACTGATCCGTGGAATTTCTTTTGTTGTGCAAGGTGATTTTTTGATTTTCACAATTCCTAGTGGTTAATTCTATTCCTCAATAGAATCTTTTGTTGAAATAAATTTTCCAATTTGCACGGGTGTTTATTTATTTGAATTATTGAAACACGTGGAATTGTTATAATTTGCATGATTTGGACCCGTCCAGATGTAGTGAATAAAGGTACAATAAAACAACAGAAATACGGTTACAGAATATTGGTTATTTAATGGTTTGTTAGTTGATAAAAGGCTTCAGATCGTTTTGTATTTCATTAAGCAGCTTCGATACAGAAAGGTGTGCTTAAACATCCCTAGTGACTTCGTCTCTTGAGATGTTTAGTCCACCTCTCTGTCTCTCAGAATTTTTAATTGGAATAAAAACCTACTTTTATCCTTAAACCTTTACCTAAATTTGCTGGATATTTGAGTTCTGATATGCTACAAACTGATATCAGGTAATAAGAAATATTATTATACTTTTGATATTTTTTATATATAAGAAAAGAATATAACAGCTATTTTGACTATTTTCCTGGCGCCAAATCTAATTACATGGCTCCCAATAACTATTACCCTGGTGCCTTTCAGGTAGTTCAAATTTCCCGGAAAATATTGCTTGATATGATTTTCTTGGTCAAAAGTGTCCATGACGTTACCATCACAATTAAGCGACGTCAAAAGTAAGTCATCAGCGACCTACAAGCCACATTTGAAAAAGAACCAATAACGTTTGCTTTGAATATTGTAAATTACTTTGTCATCCTAAGCATTATATGTCATGTTAAAACATTAAATGCCTGAATTTCGACCTTAATCTGTGAAAAATGGGTAATGAGCCGATTTTATACAGATGATAAAATTCCATTATAGCAGTTTCTATTTTCGATAAAACGCAGTAATAAAGCTTGAATTGTGGGTACAAACATTCGACGATAGCAAGAAAGTCTTTTAAAAAAGGTTATTCAAATGTATTTATATTTTATTTTAATTAATTTAGGTGTTTTTCCATCATTAAAGTGGTTCGTGTTTTTGAAATTTATTTGTGCAGCTTGATATTGTTGCAACTTATCTTTGCTTGGTTCCAATTTGATTGAGGGGGACAACCAAGAGTATGTTGAAAAAAATTTGCTGCATTTGTTCAAATTCTAGAACACTGAAAATACGTATTTGCATTTTGAAAAACCATTGCTGGTTGATGATGTCCCCCGAAGGTATTCGCCAGCCCTGTCGTCGGACTTGTCTGACATGAAATTTATCAAACGACGTTTAACAGAGGTTTGCTGTTTTTTGTTAAACTTTTAAAGCACTGAAATTACGGAATGAAATCGAAAATAATACACCTCTATCCTGAATTTTGGTTTGACTTCCCATTTCGATTTACTTGGAATTGAGGGCTTCCTTTGCTAGGTTTGGATCTTTGACTTTCTACGTTTTGGTTCTAATGATACTGGCGAGAGGCATTGGTAATTTTATTTTGAAACCTTTGGACGATGCCTCTACTGGTTTGTCTTGTCCCTGAGGGCATTTACCAGCCTAGTTGTCAAACTTGACAAATAAAAAGAAAAAAAGAACCCAGAGAATACAAATCAAGATGGTTTTAGATTATGCTAATGCAATAATATGTTTAAAATGTATATTGATTTTGTAAGAACATGTCTCATACATAAGTGGTGCGGGTTAAGATCATTAAATGAATCAAACAGTGTATAAGTATTTGAAGGTTACAGACTGAAGTTAATGCACATTGATTAGATAAGCCCTGTAACTGGGTTGTTATCCCGTGAAGCCTTCCAATTGTCCCTGAAATGATTAATTAAAATGCGGCGGACGCAAGAGGCAGCAAAGTGGTTACCATCCCGCACCACCAAAGTAAATGTAGAGTCTACGTTGTTAAAGTCTTGTGGTTCTTTTAGTTTAAAATGTTTATTTGTTATGTTCCGCCATCTTCGTGTTTTTGGGAATACTATAGCAGTCAAGGTTCCTTTATATCTGGCTCTTCATTTTTAATCGGTTCCTAATTCAAACTCCCAGGTTATAGTCATATTAATGTATCTGTTTAAGGTATTAAGAATTAAACCGGTATAAACTTAGTATGAAAGTTATCACAATTATTGTGTTTGGTTAGTGTGACTACAAAGGAATAAGAATAATTTCCTACATGTTTTGTTATCATATTCAATACCTTTGTGTATTATAACTTAACACCCCAAATTTATATATATACGCATGTTGATAAACCTCCATCCTTTCATTCTTATGAGCTTTAAGGTTTACCTCTGTGTCTTGTTATATCGCCTAAGATTCTTAAATGTAGAATTCAACATTAGAATCCTGAGTATGTTTTGCGCACACACATATATATATATATATTTATATATTAATACCGCATCAATGATTAATGTATATGGTTAGATCCTGCTTAATATTGCCTATCCTGTTTTCCAGATTGGAAGATTTCTTCGTCCTCCTCGAAACCACAGAATGTTATGAGACTAACAGTGAAAATATCCGGTATTTGATACATAAAGATGACTATTTAAACTGTGAGGAAGATACAGCAATCATACACGCTGCAATGAAACATCTGGGATTAAAATACCTGGAGGGTAATTTCAAATTAAGCAGTTTGTAAAATCAATCAAATGATAACGTCTTTAGTCGCAATACGACCACTAATTGGTCTATAACATGAATAAGGAATATGATTCTATGATTACTCCTTCAACCAGCTTTTTTTCTCCTGATAAATTTATTATCCCATTGTCATGTTTTTGCAAGTTATTCATCAAAAGCTACATCAAAATATGCAACTTCATAGAACAAAGTATAAGTGAGCAATAGTAAAATCCGATATCATATTAGTAGCATTATGGAATGTAAGATGTATGTCAAAAACAATAAAACAACAATTTGGAAAAAAAGTGTCCGAATTTACATAAATGTTGAGTATAATCTCTTAGAACCAATACCAGTCATCCCGTAGCCTGAGGTGAATATAAGGTACACCAGATGATCGCTAGATTATATGTCCGCTGAGTGGTCATGAAGACCGCTCTTCAATGTCCATGTGTATATGAACATGTCGAAGCTCGCTTGTATTTATGAATAAATTGTTAAATGTATCATGCAGGCTCACTATTTTCCATTTTATAATGTAGCATATACTGTATTTGGAAAAAAATATAAGATGGAAAAACATGTGTATAATCCATTTTGTTCTATACAAATAAAATATGTTTAAACTGAAATTGTTTGCCAATTTCACGACAAAAAAATTTTGTTGCTAGGTATATACAATTTGTACTTAGGAATTAAAAGAAACACACACAATCCAAATTTAAGGTTTATGTTACATAGTAACTGTCCAATTTGCATTTTTTTCTATAAAGTAGTATAAATCTTTTTTGCAGTTTTAAACAACAAATTGCTCTTTTGACCTCACAAAATTATGTTTGGTATTCAAATTCTTGATTTATATTATCTTATATTGTCAAAGCTTGCACAAGGGATAATATAAATGCAAATTTCCTTTGCTTATTTTCCTTGATGATACTGAACGTTGAAACCGGTAGGAAAATGTGTGAACTTAAACATTATTATTCATTTGCTAATATGAAAATATAATTGCAAACTATTAAGACAGCCACGTTATGTTTACGTTTTTCTTAATATTTTCTTGCCATCACGTTCATTTAAGCCATCACGCTCAAGCGTTCTGAGCTGATAAATCCAAGATTTGCCGCATCATCCCATGTAGTGTTTGAAAACTGACTTTCTCAAACGGGTTGCCATTTAATTGCCATGACGTGTCAATGGACAATTTTTGTTGGTTTTGTAAAAAGAACGATGGTTGTTCCATCTTTAATTAAATGTAGTTTTTGTTTCTTTAACGTACTGTATTTTGCGTATATCGCATTTCAAAATGTATATGCCATTGCTTGTCTTGCAATTTGTTTGCGCAAAAATTGTGTATTTTTGGCTGGTGGCTGTGCTTTGGAATTTGCACTCTGTGTTTGCTGCTACACAGGACACACAGTTTTTCCTCTTACATGATGTGTAACCTGCTGGTGTTGATGGACTTTTTGTCACAGTGGAACTTACCAAAATGTCCCTGAGACTTCTTGGCTGACGGTATGCCATGATTAAAGGTTTAGCTTATTTTCTGTTGAGCATTTTTTTATTCAAGTTTTCCTATGACAAATATTGGCATACAATGGAGCCATTTTAGTTCCCATGCTGGTGCCATTGATTTGTAGGTAATGCTCTCCATTATACACAAAGTTGTTGTTTTTGAGAACAAATGTGAGTAGTTTTACTAGATATTCGCTGGGAGAGTTTTGGAGATTTCGAGTGTTCCGTACTTCTTCACATAAGTTATTCCTTCATTCTAGGGGATGCTTGGGTACAAGGATGTCACGTCCATAGATGCCAACAATGTTTTTTCAGGAAGTGGGTTCAGCGACTTCATTTCTCTCAAGTAGTTAATTGTATCTTGTAGATTCGATGGTAAGTGTTTAACGAACGGCCTTAGATGGTAGTCTACTAATTCAGATATCTTTTCTGTTGGATGACCGTTTACAGAGACTATATGCCGTCCTGGGATACCCTCTTTGTGTAGTTTCGGAAGTAGATAGAATCTTCCAGGTGCAGGATTTTAAGGATTTTCAGGCATAAGTTTTTTTTCAGGTGTCATTATCGATGTTTCCTTTTTCGGTCATATGGGAGAGGGCGTATGTAATTCGATGTATCCTTTTTCGGTCATATGGGAGAGAGCGGATGTATTTCATTTGCAATGGAATTAGTTGGATCGAATTTAAGTTTCTTGTAGAATTCACAGTTTGAAAGTTGTCGATGTCCTTCCTGTAGATAGTCTTCTGTGTTCTTAACTACCACTGCACTGCCTTTATCCGCCGGTTTTATCACTAAATCTGTTCGTTCTTTTAAATTTTTGATAGCAGTATGTTCGTTTAACTGTATAAAGGCCTCAATATTGTCATTTTTACTTTTTGGTGGATTCCAGGTACTTTTCTTTTTAAACCTAGGTATGGACGTGTCATCATTGTGGTCAGCATCTTCTAAATCACTGTTTTCGGCTTCGTGATGCGTATATTTATCTTTTCGATTGAAGAATACTTTTAGGCGCAGTCTTCACGCAAAATTATCTAGATCTGTCTCGATTTCTTATCTGTTTACATTTGCAGGTATAGAACAGATATTTAAACCTTTACTAAGTAATTTTTCCTCTGAATTTGAAAGTGGACGGGATAAAAAGATTTACCACAGTATTCTGTTTAATAGGTTCCTTACGTTTAAATATTGTCTTCTTATTTCGTTTCCTTGAACGCGCTGTGTCTTGCAAGTGATTTGTATTAAAAACGCCTTGTTGATAAACAAATATTGAAATAGCTAAATATCAACAAATGCAGTCCAAAAAATTACCACATACGCCTAGAGCATTCGTTCGTTCGTTTTCCCATGCATTATATGATCACTCATTCGTTTATATTCGTTTAAACGAACGAAAGAACACTGTAATCGTGCGTAAGAAAACGAACGAACGAATGCTCTAATCGTTAGTGGGAAAACGAACGACCGAACGACCGAACGAAAGAACGAAAGTATATGCATGTCAAACCTTCTAAATCTACTACGTTTCCAGTTCATATCTATTTTGTATTAAAAAATTCAATTAATTAAACTACACGTACATCTTTCCTTTTACGGTTATTTGAATAAAACTTTAATATGTTAAGACGAAAAATGAATATCGCCGAACGCTGGCAAGCGGTTGGATTGAACAGCGCTGGCCTAAGTAATCGCCGAATATAGGAGCCAATTTTGGAGTGAACAATTCTGTGGTTAGCAGACTTTTAGCATGCCATAGACAAACAGGAACCATCAAAGACCTGCCAAGATCCGGTCGACCCCGTAAAACAACCCTATAGAGAAGACCGTTTCCTTAATCATCAAGCCAGATTACAGTTATTTTCAACGGCAGTGCAATTGAGATGTATTTGACCGATTGGTGGTCGCATAAGTTAAAGATTTGTTGTTCGCAGGCTGCATAGTTTTCGTTTGCGTGCTCGTACACCAGTGAGACGCCTAGAATTAACTCGAAGACACCACCAGGCGCGCCTACAGTGGTCTATACTCCTTCTTTACTGAAACCTATGGAGTTCGAAGCGAATACGTTTGTCCGATGAAAGCTTGTTTCTGATGAAGCCTGTGGACGGTCTTATGAGTGTTTGGAGGGAACGGAATACAGCAATGAACAGCAATAACTTTCATGGAACTACTGCACATCGTGGCGGTGGGGTAACCGTGTTGGGCTGCTTTTCAAATGACTGTAAGATTCCGTTTCAGGTTATTGACGGTACCCTGAATGGCCAAAAATACCAAGATGACATCTTGGACAGCCATGTTTTGCCTAATTTGGAGAATCATGCAATTGTAGACAGACCAGTGTTTCAAGATGACAACGCTCGGTCTTATCGGGTCGGGACTTTGTTGCAGAGTCCACTGAAAAATGTCCATTGCCCTTCAAAACACCGGACTTGAACTTGATCGAACGTATATGGGACTTTATCAGTCGTAAAATCAAT
>JAULBM010000008.1:406198-423232 GCA_032357055.1 Geukensia granosissima
CACGTAAAAGACCCCTTTTGTAGTTTTCGAAAAAGAGTAGGTTTATGCCGCTACAAAAGGCTAAATTTTATGTCCCTGCCCATCACTCCCTCAGCTGGTTGCCTGATGCTTGCAAAATAGATATTAACCTATTGACAAAAGGTATTTATATTTTTATTACTGACCGAAATGAGCACATTTTCAAGAATGTTTATGAATACATAAAAAAGACAAAGAGATTCATGATTGTGTAATAACTGACTGTCAAATTTCCACACACAACACAACACAACACAGCTATCCTTTCTTTTCTTTCTATTTAATTCTATCTTCATCTTTATACAAATTATCAAAAAATGAATGCATAAGTAACCTGTAAGCATGCTCATTATTTATTATTGTTTAACATTGTAAACTGGAGAAGACTTCATAAGTATGTTATTACTTGTGTCCTATCCAATTTGTATCTTGAGCAAATAAAATATGTTTAAACTCACTCCCTTTTTCCAGTGGCAGTCAAAAACTGTTGCCCTGTTGTGTCCCATCCTACTCCTTTTTGATGTTGATAATTGTTGAACTTGTTCTCGTCCTGAATATGCATGACATATTTGCCACTGGACGTTAAGCAACCAACAATCAATCAACCTAGTTTCACTCAATCTTCCAGTATGTCACAAACAAGATCGAGACAATTTTTGGCTGTGCCCCTGTAGTATTAATCTATTTAAGTTCAGACAAAACATTGTCAGGCAAATGAAGATTCATAGCACTTAATCTGTTTTGTGTAACGGATGTATAGTCGCATTTGGGGGTATATTGGTGATTTTGTTCGGTGCCTAGTTTCATAGTACTTTGCCTTTTTCCCTATAGGAACTAAAAAATATGTCACAAAATCTCAGCTTTTAGTACATGGACTTTTTTGAAAAATGGGAAATTAGCTATTTATATAGATTGGACATATGTTGTAAGGTGTAAGCGATTCGGGTGCTGCTTGGTTTTCATTGGACTTTGCCATTTTTACCTGTTGTCCACAGTTTCACGAAAATCTCGGCTTCCAATGCATGGATTGATTTGAAAACTGGTATCTTCATATAGAAATGGCATATGATATATAAGTATAATTTGGTCAATTTTCTGTTTCCCATGCAGGACTTAAAATTGTCATTTTTCATAATACACGTGTAACGAGCTATACAGAAGATTTTAATGACAAAAATCTTAGCTTCGATTTTAAAATTGGTATGTCCTTTTTGTATGCTGCCTGATTTCAGCTTCTGGTACTGTACTCATATATAAAGCTAGTGGGGTACACGATAAAAGGTTACGTTCATACTACCCTTCGGTAAAGCTTACTTTAGCGTGTGATATTTTATGTAATAATTTCGATTATCTTTAATCAATGGCATGTAGATATTAGCTTTAACTTTGCATCACTCAGAAGCAATCATTTACTATATTTTATCATTAAACCACGTGTGCATGGCGAATTGTAATCACTATCACAGCGTACATCAGTGGGGCTACATGCAGGAAAGAAGTAGCGTTTAAATCTAATAATTTTAAAATTGTATTAGGTATATTTATAATTGTTTTATTTTGAGCAAATCTATGTAATAATGTAGTTGTATGAATTACACATAGGTTTTATGAAAATTGGGGTGGTTTCTATTCCAGGTTTTGGATATTTGTCAAATTTTCTATAAGATTTTTATCTTTTTTAAAAGTTATCTGAAACAAAACATGCTCTACTACCCTCAGAGAACAAAAATAATATGGTTTATCATACACAAACATAAAACATAGCGAGAGATGCGGACATAATATCAGCTTCATCTACGGCACTACAGTAAAATCTGTTCTTCGGAAATATAAATGTTTATTGTTCATGTTTCTACATTGTTGACACATATTAATACTTCCCTGGTTTTATCCATTGCAAAGATTTACTTTTTGTTGTAATAACATCACAAAAAACTAACCGGGGAGTTATCATGAAATTGTCTTATATGTGCCTGTCCCAAGTCAGAAATTGTGGCTTGTCTTTGTATTAAAGTTCTTGTTTTTACATTTTGTAAATATTAAGGTAAGAGCAGCATTTTTAAGTATTCACGTTTTATTATTTTTTTGGGGGAGTGGGGGTGAATAAGAGCTTTTTCTGACATTTGCCCCATATCTTTTCATTATAAGAATTATTTCTGAGTTGCTGTATATTTTCACGAAAAACATATGAATAATCAAGAAACTGATATTCCCTGTAAATGTGGATAGTGATCTTTCATTACCTGTGTTAACTCGCATCACACGTGATAAGGTTTGTCAATTACCTCCTGCCTAAGATCAGTGGGTCTTTCCGGGTACCGGCTTCTGGCCGCCGCGTTATGACTGAAATATTGTTGAAAGTGGAGTTAAACTACAATCAAACAAACAAAAACACTACCTGCGAAAAACACAGTGACAATAAAGCGCAGTGATTGCTAACAATTCTACCTGTGAATGATCATAGTGATCTATCGGTATTACTTATGAAAACTTATAAGCAAACATGGTTTACAGGCAGAATGAAATCAAAGCATACCTTACTATACCATTGTCGATACTCATGATACTATTCACGGTTTACTCTAGGAGTTATATAAAGAGGTACAATGTCAAAGAGATAACACCACATCTCCAGAAGACAGCTCCTTACAGGACTTCAATAACGATGTAGTAAGGTCGTAATAAGGATTTAAACATTATATGTAAAGTATAAATATTCATAAATTGTACATTGGTATAATTAGACGAGGTGTTGCGAAAAAAAAATTACATTAGTATAAAAATGCGAGGTGTTGCGAAAAATAAGCGATCATACAGTTGCCGCCTCCCTTGAACCCGCCAGTCTTGCCCGAACTTTCAGTCCCACCCTTCATTCCTATACAGAGATACATTGAATTAAAATAATAAATAAGGTAATGAAATAATGCCAGAATGACAGAAACCATTCCTCATTAGGATTTTACAAATTTATCAAGATACATCTGAGTACAACGGGCTATTTTGGATTGGCCCTCATGAGCCCTACCCTCTATGATTGAGGTACTAAAGGGACCAAAACGTTGGAAGTCAAAATTAAAATTCCCTTGTACATTCCAGACAATGCTAAAAATAAAGTTTGTATTCCAAATTGAACGATATATGGCACAGCTATTTTTAATGAAGAAAGGACAGAAACCGATTTCTTCATTTAGATTTTTAGAATTGTCAACATTTATCAGTATAAATGAAAAACGATAAAACAGAGATAAAATATTACATAAAGTTCTCTGAAACCTGACCACCGTCCCTGTAAGAAAATTTTCAGCACTTTACCAGATTTAATATTAGTTATGCGTATATCAAAGCATTAATAATTTTGCACAGAGACCCCCCCCCCCACCACAAAAGCCCTTCGAAACTTTTTTTAAATATTTACGACTTTTGAGTGAACAACATACAAAGGTTAAAAATAAAAGAGACATTTTTTAAATCTTGTAATTTTTGTCTTCAAAATTATATATAACATTTTAGTGACCTTTTAATTTCATACATTCTTAATCTTAAAATGGTGAGTTTCTAAAATTTAGGTCACACAGGCCAGCACTGGCCTGCTGAACAGCTTTAAGATCTCTTATTTTTTATATTTAACAAAGTTAAGCCGTTAAAGTATTTTAGACTAGATTATAATTATGTAATAATATCCGACTCTAAATAAATACTTAAAAACTTCAAAAACACCTTCTTGGGTCCACGTTCTCATCGTAAAAATGTCATTTCCTCCCATCTTAATATATTTAGCAGACGAAGTACTTCCTCGTGTTGATGATGATGATAAGTTCCATCTTGATTGCACTGTATAAATTTTGACTATCATACACCATTTGTATATAAAAACCCGCGTCCACTAACAAACATATTCCCTGGAGGGCATCTGTAACAGTAAGCTTGGGATACAACGGTCATTACAGGACTACATAGGATTTGGTCTATTATTAGTGTATTGAAACATGTAAAAATAATTACGATCAAGTGTTCTTGAAGAAAGGTGTTACTACCATCTTACACACAATGGAAAACAAACCAGAGAATATTAAAATGGAGGAAACGGTTATTAAAACCGACGTTAATTCGGAAGAACAAAATGATGTAAATGTTCAAAACAGTAATGTGGACGTTAAAGACAGCGAGGAAAATAATCTTGAACACAGTGTAAACAATGAGGATAATAAGATTGAACACGGTTCACAAAATATGGACAATAATCTTCAAAACGGTATAAAAAGTGAGGACAATATTTCTGAACACGGTATGAAAAATGAGGACAATGATCTTGAACACGGTACAAAAAATGAGGGGAATAGTCTTGAACATGTTGTTAAAATTGAGGATGGGAAAAATGAGGAAACTTTGCCAGTAAAAGATATTGAACAATTACCAGAAAAGACCGATTCTGGGTCAAGTAAGTCAGTATCTAGGTCAAGAAAAAAATATACTCTGCGTTAAAAGTATTTTCTGGTCATAGTTAACAGTGGGGGGTCGACCATTTTAATGTGTATGATTTCACACATGCCATAAGCACAAAAACCTCATGAATAAGCTTGTAACTTGATAAAATGTTTGCTGTTAGACTGGAATTAGCGTTCGGCTCATATGACTATAAAATTGTACATTAAGAACCATAATTAAAATAAATAAACATATTACCCATTAACAAAAACGGTACTAAAAAGAATCAGTTTTCTGCAAGCTAATGGTTTCTGTCTTGGAATGGTCGTAACCTATAGTTTATTGTAATGTATAGGTTTTTGTCTTGATATTGCGCTAATGTAATTTCTTTTTTGTTTTGGCATTGCTGCAATGTAACGTTTTTTGTTTAGTTCTTGCTGGGATGTTATGTTTTATATAAGTATTTCTGTAATGTAATGTTTTTTGTCTTGATCTTGCTGTACTGAACTGGTTTTTGCCTTTGCCTTGCTGTATTGTAATGTTTTTTTTGTTTTAGCGTTGCTGGGATGTAATGTTTTTATCTTAGTCTTTCTGCAGTATAATGTTTTGTCCTGATCTTGCTGTGAAGTACTGGGTTTTGTCTTGGCCTTGCTGTAATGTCATGGTTTTAGTTTTGGCCCTGCTGTAAAGTAATGGTTTTTGTTTAGGTCTTGCTGTGATGTAATGTTTTTGTCTTAATCTTGCTGTGATGTCCATGGTGTTACACTTTTATCTTGCTGTAATGTTATGGTTTTAGGTTTGGTCCTGCTTAAATGTATAGTGGTTTTTCTCTATATCTTGCTGCAAAGTAGTGATGTTTGTCTTGATCTTTCGTAAGGCAATCATATATGTGTTTTGTCTTGATCTTGTCTTAAGGTTATCGTATACATCTTTGTTTTACTGTATGTAATTTAATTTTTTGTCTTGATCTTGTCGTAAAGTAATGGCATATATCTTTGTTTTGCTGTAATGTAATGTAATGGTTTTTGCTTATGATTGAAGCTGAAGAACATGAAAAACAACAATAACTTAGATTGTTTTTGTATATATTTTATCATTTTGTCACATATGTTTGTGCAGTTATCGAAATAAGTGGTAAATAAAATCACGAGCTGCTGTCATGCATGTGTATCATCTGAACAAAAGACTTATTTTTGGTGGTTTCATGAACAACCTTCCAAATCTCTTGCAATGATTAAATTTAAGAATGTTAAATTAGATTACCATGAACTGTCTATGACATTATATGCCACAGCTGGAAAACCTATACGTCTTGTGTTAATTTGACAGTTTATATGAAAGTACTAATTTTAGTGTCATCAGACAATGCAGTCTTCTACTGAGCCACAGTTTTGTATTGTAAACTGCCGTGAGAAGATTACGATATATCACAATAGATGGGATAAAGAAAATATGAGAAACTTTATTACGTAATCTGTCCCCAGCTCAAATCTAGTAGGCCTTGAACTAACAGCTTATGGTTTATATAGGTAGATTTAGATAGTTCCTCACCTAGCTTGACTTGAGCAGATTTTGTCATGATTGATATATAAATGCTAGATGCATGCCAATATCTTCATAGATGCAGAAGTTATTGTCGCTAATGCATGGCAATTTATGGTTTAATTGATTGATTGATTGTTGTTTAACGTCCAGTGGCAAATATTTCATGCGTATTCAGGACGGAAACAAGTTGGCAAACAATAAATCGCGATATAAAAGTTATATCTCTTAACTGGTGTGGAAAAAAGTTATTTACAAAGGGAGAATGACATGATGAGAGAAAAGTTATTTATAACACCTGTGCAGTATTTTGGAATCTTTACCTTCGAATATCTCCCCAAAAGCTTTGAATCTGAATTTGAAGACTTTAACATCTTTCAACAGTAATAAAGATGTTTAACTGTAAATTTCTATTTGTCATTAATCTTTTTTTGCCTCAGAATGACATTTCCGTATTGATCATGTTGATACATGGTATCAAAACAAGTTATAATCTGAAAACAAGTAAGATGTACAAACAATAATAAGAAAAAGCTGTTAATTTGAATATTAGCGGTGAAGACATCACACACAATCACATAGTATAGATACTATAGAAACGAGGAGTGTGAGTTGTTTTGTCTGGTCGCAAGTCAGTTTCATCATTTCTCTGAAAACAGGAGGAATGGATGAATATGTTCCGTCCTATCCACCAAATAATACAATACTGATATCCCGATGTCAGTGTAGCAATGGGAGTCAATCTCGGAGACAAACATTCTCTTCTAGGAGCAGGAGTCTAGGTATAGGTAAGATACAAATGTTTTCGTTTTTGAAAGGAAAAATGTAAAGTTTGCCTATCATGCTTATGGTGCACCGAATTGCGTGGATTTTGTTGTAGCGGCAAAAATATCCGATTTTTCATGAGCTAAGTTTTAAAACCATCACGGTGGCTTTGATATCCACGAACAGATGTATATCTTCAGTATTATCAAAAATAATATAGGTAAAGTCACCTTTTAGGTCACCTTTATTAACCAGCCACTTGATTTTGAAGGCCACCTTTATCATTCCCCATTGTGTAAGATTGATCTTGAATGAACTTTTTTCGTCTTTCAAAGTACAAGAAAAAAGAAGGCTAAAAAGCTCGTATGTCATTTTACAAATATTTTGAAATTTGTTTTATCGACTGATCGTTATAAATTAGTTTGATCACTGAACATGCCGAATGCATTAAAATGTTTGTGAAGAGATTCGATTTGTCAATTGAGAAGACATAAAACACAAAGCAATCTAGATAAATACATTGCATGCGATAAGGGTGTAAATTGTCTATATAATATCGTCTATACAATATAAGATCTTATAAACTTAATTAATTGATAACAATCATAATGATATTAATCATTACATGGCCATAAAATAATTATACAAATGACCAAATCATAGACCAAACATTTTCTCAACAACCACAATTCATATATACTTGTAGTATATATGGATGCTGAAATTTCTTTATTGTTGTTTGCAACATTTTCAAAATATAAATATTATAACTGACACGTGAAGGACAAAATAACATGAAGCACTAAATATGTAAATGTTAGATTTAAAATGACAATGCAGTAACGTCAGATACAGGTAGGCTACCATGTTTATAAAAATTGTAGGCAGAATATGCGTCTTGTTGAATGTGCAATATCAACCTAAGTAACTGTGGTTATTGACAAACAGGTACCCTGGTTGTTTGACCGTATTGACTGTATAGTTAGAATTTTCTGGTTTTTTAGCATTTTTTGTAAACCATGCATACAGCTTAAACAGCAATTATCGATTAAATTTTGTAAAAATTCCTACACAAGTTATTTTTTGTGGACACAATTACCATTGGCCATTCATTTAGGATTTATCGATAGAACGTTTTTCCTTTGTATTTTGTTTTTTTTCTTGATGTTTTTTTCATTGAAACATTTACTTTCACGATAGTGTATATAATGATTTTTTAATTTTCAGCACGGAATGAAAGTTTTGGTAACCGGGTCCTACATTGCCTGTCTCAGGTACCATGTTCCTCACTCATAGCATGGATCATTCTTCTGGTGGGACTTGGTGGTCTTACGGGTGGTCTGTTGATTGGCATACAGAAAACACGTGATCTAGTCGATTCTGATAACTTGTAAGTATAGACTGATAGAAATTGCGAAAAATTCCTGATCTTAAAATGCTTTGTTCTTGCAATTTTGTGAAATAGACCGATTTGTTGAATGTCTGGTTGGCAAGAAAAGGTGGTTATTAAAGAGTATATAATAGTCTTTCACACTCTACAGTCGTTTGTCATATTCTGTTGATTTTAATTTCCTGGTGAATGGTTATATATTCACTTAACTGCTATATTGCAAACTGAGCGAAAGTTTACAGCGAGCACACTTAAATTACAGCACTGTTTAAATCATGTGTCGTCATAAGTTAATGATTATTGTTTGTTTAGTTCATAGATAATTGAAATGGAGACTATTGGGCAACCGGAAAACTAGTTTGAATCCAAATAATAGAACAGTTTGTGGGGCTTTCGAAACCATGTCTCTACAATTCATCAGTGGGAGTGTATAGTCCCTGATTTTGTGGTACTTTATCCCCATTACATGTTATATATGCATATCAAACATTTTGTATTATATAAGAATATTTGTAAAACTATGAATGTAAAACCATCAGTTTTAAAACGTTTTTATTAACCCCATCGCGTGTATTGAATGCCAGACTCGCCTTTATAAATAGGTGGTTACTTTATTCCCATATTCAGCCAGTAGCCCTGTCTGCCAACCAGACATTCACGACAGTGCAGTTGTGCATCTGTTTTTAATCTGTAAACCTGAATTGTAGTGAGGCTACAGGAAATATTTCCTCAGTATGCCAGGAAACTCCCACAGTTCCTTACTTTAATTTTCCTTTAATTGATTTCTTGGGTACGTTTTTTAGACAGGGGTTTTCAGTGTTATCACACCAAACATGCAGAGATTATACTACAGCGATTTCAGTTGTGCACTATCTGTTTTAAAATCCTCTGTGATCTCCATTCCTTAAGATTTCCTGTGTGACGGACTCCTGCTTAATTTCCTCAGCGGCATTGGATACAGTTATATTTTAAATGGGGTCAATTTTGATGAACTAATGCTTCGTAAATGATCAGTGGAATCAATTCAACCAAACAAAACTTCCTAATTCACATCTCAATAACATGTATAGAAGTTGTGCAGTTCCTGTACTTAAGATGAACACAACTTCAATCATGAACTCCTTCTAGATCTTTTAATAGAATTTAGGAGGACACATGATGTAACATAAAGTGGGCATGTATCATCTTAGACCATTTATTGTTCTCACCCTGCTTGAAAATAATGTAGTCACTGAGTCTGTGAATATCGTAGTAGCATGCAGACGACACACATTTTCCTAGGATGACCCAATGGACTTAGTTCAAGACTACATTCCATTTTTGTTTAGATCTATAACGAGTGGTACATATATTTTCAATATTTGTTAAATGTCATTGCACGTGGAATGGCGATATGCTGTCAACAATACAGATGTTGATGATGATGTTCAAATGGGGCGCTTTTTTTCGCAACTGCCAGAGGTAGCCGAGGTATAGAAAATTGCCATTCGGTTTCTCGGTCTCTAGGCGTCGGTTGTCCGGTTAGATATATCATGAATATAATTACTCGACCACCTGGTGAAGAAATCTACCGATTGAACACGAAAGGGGGCGAGATGTGTCTATACTATTAAATTTGTGGACTTAATTTTTCTATCTACGTTTTACCTTTGAGCATACGATCCTCAGCAATTATACATAATAAAATTAGTTTTATTTTTTTAGCGTATTTAATATGCTGTGAACTTTCATATAATAATTTCTTTAATTAACCAAGCTTAATTTAATAAATCTTTTGGATATCAAATTCGAGTTCGGCTTTAGGTTCCGGTCCGTTATGGATTCGATTTTTATTTCGACATCTAGTTATACTAAAAGTATTTACATTTCGTACAGACATAAACAATTATTAAACTTTTATAAAAGATCTAGATAAATACCCTACGCGAAATCAGCATGTAACGACGATATATAATAAATTGGGTTCCCGTTTTAAATCTGGAACTAAAGCGGTCCTTAAGTGGTTCTCCCATTGAAGCCGTCAAGGTCTCGAATGTTGTGACTGAAACACATCAGGGAGGAGACGCTTGATATAAATGGGAACCTGGAAGGAAGTTGAAATAAGTAAGCACCGTGAAAAAAAGGGACAGGCTAAAATGTGGCTAAAGACGGAGGACTTTCGCATTGTCCATGTTATATTTTTTTCAATGATTGATACAACGAAATACTTGGGAAATATTTTGTTGTCATGGACAGTATGTGCGTGGACATAATATTATTACATGTATTTCACTCCAGATCCAAAGTTGACAGTAATTGGGAATCACTCCGTTATCGTTCAAATATATACATACGTTCAAGAAATAGCTCTCATAATGCCAACTATTCGATACTTTGACTCTAGCTAGAATAAGTCTCAAAACAAACTGCATGTACTTACACCTACAACTATCTGGCCGTTACTGTATTCAACTTAAGAAAACACTTTAATTCTGATAGACCCGGCCAACATGCATAATCTATTCTTATTAGAATTCTACACTTTTAGTACATTAATAGATTACAGAGGCCGTGCACTGTAGTACAGTTCGTAACGAGGATCCGTAAGTGGCTAGTTTCTCAATCTAAATTCCCCGGCCTTACCCACACAGTCCCAATTTTGCTTCCTGTTGCAAGACTTTGTATGAAAAATTTGCTTCGGACGATAAGGAACCAACAATCAATGAATCACTTAATTACAGACGCTGAAAAATGTTTCCGATATTTCGGATTAGACTCAAACGAATCTTGTTTCTGATTATTTTTAATAATCTTAAACATGTTTCTGAATTTTGGGATTCCTTTTGCAAACTTAAAGATTTGGATGGATATATCACAAAACAACACATGTGTAGTTGAAATGTTGCATTGATTGGATCAATATTTTTCATCAGCATTTTTATATAAAGTAGTTTTGAATCTTTTTATGAATCTATAATGTTGTATTTCAGATTATGGTTTCTAGAATATGCAGTAGCCGGTGTCGTAGCGGGTATGTTTGTGTTTGGGACCGTCCTACTTTGTGTAGGTCACATCTCCACCGACCCAACTAGTCGTCACATTTTCCATACCACAAAGAGAAACCTCTGTGCTCAAGGACTTAATATCACTGTAAGTAGCATCTCAAGTTTGATATATAATAGGGGGAGCTGAAAGTTCAATGAAGACAAGAAAGGTCATGCGAGAATAGGACAAACACGTGACTCGACAGTAAAAAAAAATTATGCAGATCACCAATATGGACAACAAGGACTCTGCCTAAAAAGAAAGATTAATTAAATATAATATAGAGGATGATCGTGCTTCTTATCACACCTGCTGTTTTAACCATACTGTAATATTTAATCATTGCCTCTGATGAAATGAATACAAGAGACGAAGAATTTTCTCCTAAAAATATGCAATCAGTCTGTGATTTCGAAGGCATCCTCGTCCAAAGGGACCTTATAGGGGCTATGAAATGTTATAATGATAAAATGGAATACATTTCTGTTGATATTACCACTATTATTTTAGGATAGTCTAGATAATTTAAAAAATATTCACCACCGTGTTATGTATAAATGCTGGTAGCATAATCCTTAGTCAGCTTTACAATTGCCTGCATGATTTATTTTGTTTTTATCCTCGGTTTAAGTAAAATATAAGAAAAAACTCCGATCTACCCCCTGTTTGGACTTTACAAAATTAAGTTGAATTCACTTTAAAATACCATATACTTCGTTCGTTTGCTTTTACTTCATATCTTTACATAGTGTAAAATGTATTCCCTTTCTAGAGGCAATTATGAAATCTTAGTTAATATTTTTTTCTTAAACAGAATGCGTACGTTAATACATAACGACGACCAATCTATAACGTTTTGTCAGGCTTATATGTTTTGATATTCCTAGAAGCTGCACCGTTAACAAAACATCAACTTATGTACAATGAGATTGTCAGTGGCGAGAAATGGCTTTTCGCTTGACACAAAATCAATTGCCGTCAGCATAGATTTGATCCATAACGACACGTATACGACAAAGAAAATAAATTGATGTCTGGTCATACACATTCCAAGTATTAGAATGTGTTAACGTGTGTCAAGCATCTTTTATGTAGCTAAATATAGAACCGCTATTGATTGCCTTTTAAGGCGATCTTGGATTTGTTTTCAATAGAAAAACATGCTGTTTATTCTAAATTTAGTGCTATTAATATTTCGAATGTTTGTCGCTGTTTCAGGTTCCAGTAAAAGTTGATCGTATGTTTATCAAAGTTTTATTTGATTAAGCCACCAGCAACAATCGGACAGGTTTGGCAAAGTGAGCTCAGAATCTCATAACAAAAACCATTATCAATATCCTGACAAAGATAGAATTTTTCTTAACAACCGCCTTTGTCCGTAAGGCAAACTATAAAGGGCTACTTAAGTGCAATCTATAACAGATGCATGATCAGGAATAGTAATATAACAATAAGAGATGGGCATGATTGTCCATGAGGCAGTCATCCAATGACAGTCGAATTTAAACTTCTACAGAGCAATTATACGCCCTTCAATATGAACCGGAGTTCATACCATAACGGAAGCCGTAAAAGGCCCCTAAAATAAAAAAAAAAAAATGTGAAACTATTCAAACATCACGACAGTCGACCTAATTTGTTGAAAAAGTGCTGAACGAATAACAATAAATATTTATCCAAACAACCCCTCTATCTCGCCCGTTGCACCTGTCGTGTGATCAGGTGGTCTGGAAGAGTGAGCCTCATCTATCTCGCTCGTAGCACACACCATACAATCAAGTGATGTGGAAAAGTAAGATGGATCCATCCCAAGCACTGTACCCGTCGTGTATTCATTTGTCCATTAATTCTAATTCAGTACAGTAGTGACGCGTACACATTTAGAATTTCTAAGATTCGATCAGCATGTTTGTATTTAGCTTGATATATAATGTTAGTTCATTTCATTTATTTGCAGATGTTGATATTGAGTTACCTGTTTGGAATTGTCTGGGTTCTCCTCACTGCCATATTCGGAGTTCCTCTTTATCTCCTCATTAACATTTTGATAATTCAAGATGACGTGAATAAAGAAATAAATCTAGTCAATTATGGTAAGTATAATATAATAGAAATAATGATGTATTTGACCAAGCTTCAATATTATTTCCAAATTTCACGATAGTGGATAGAGGAAAAATAAGGTGTATTATATTTAAGCAATAATTAAACCGACTAGTCTGATTTTAGATGGTCAGAATTTGCAAACGTTGGTCGGGTTAGCGGAAACACATAACCTTAATACATGCATAAGTTCTCCAAAATCTTATTATTAGCAGAAATATACATTATGGTTTTAGGTGATGAGAAGCTAAATATATTTTCGAGAAAAATATCATCCGGACCTATTCTTCAACAATATATACAAGATATCTGCGGTCAAGGCTTTGGATGGGATTCCTATCTAGGAACTCTCTATTTGGATCTAGATCACCTCATCGGATTAGGCCAATCAACAACATCAAGACAAATTACACTTATTGGAAGTCCACGGTTTAATTGTATCAAGTCCAAAATACAAATATCACTGAAAATTTAGCACATAAAGTCCTTTAAAAATTCCACACAAAAGTTTGTAGGTACTCAGGTTGGCAATTCTAAATGTAGTCGGGAATAATTTATATGATTTGGAAGGCGTATAGGACGCTTACACCTTGTTTACCAGAAATAGAATTTAAGGATTGAATAGATTGAATGCTTTACATCGATGCCATTTGCAAGATTCCTACTCATACTTTGTATTTCTTTTCCTGCTGCAACATGTCAAAAAAAGACTCTATATGTATAACTTGTTTTGTCTAGTGCAGCCAATTGGTGTGACAAGCTCATGTCAAGTATGCAATCACATGACCACATTAGCGAATCAACTGGTCTTTTTCTACATCACAAGTTGGATCTCCTTAATTGAACAAGTTGGCAGTTAATGCCTTATGTTTTGGTTATTTTTCAAACTGACATAGATTTCTAATAAACACTAAACAATTGCCTTATCGCTACTCGTAGATGTCACACGATTAGTTTGACAGATTTTATCTGTTTTACGGAATTCATTATTCGATTAACCATACGGATATTAGGCTGATGAGGAATCGATATAAAACCACACTGTTATTGTGTTTTACACTAGAGCTCTATTGATTTAGGGAATTCCCATAAGAACTTGTTAAATAGCGTTCAGTGGTAGTTACTAATGTTAAGCAGTATCAAAGCTCATCCTATAAATACCTGATTAGTTGATTACTCAAGGAGATTGATCGAACTTTCATTATCTTCGCGTTAAGGAACAATTCCTTGAACACGATTTATTTGTTTTGACTAGATTTCCTCACAAGTAATACACAGGTTAATACTTCCTTTTGATATGTGACAGTCAGGGGCGTAGCTAGGGTATTTCAATGTGAACGCAGGTGGGGGAATGGGAAATGGTATACGCCTTTTTTAATTAAATTTTTTATTATAATTTTTTTCGCCGCGCTGACGTGCACGCAGCTGCGTGTTGGCGTATAGGGAGCTACGCCACTGCATGACAGTGTAAGTCCCACTATAGTTACTACTACTTGTTGGTTCAACAAAACGAACGGTACCGACCGTACACCAAACGAGCATTTCGTGCCTGCAAATGTCATCAGGACCTTTATTTGGACACATCAATTGAATCTAGCTCAAAGCCGACAATACACCAAAAGTGCATTTCTTCCCTGAAAATGTTACATTTTGATCGAAACAAGCTTTTATTCATTCTGAAGTTAGACAACATCAGTGCTGTGGGGCGGGGGGGGGGAGCAAATTAATGTTGCATACTTATGTTGTTATCAACATCTCTTGTGTATTGTGACGGTTTGCCAGCAATATTTGCTTAATTCCATGAAGGTTTCTTTTCTTATCAGAAAACAAACGGTGACTAGGCAATTAATTGAATAACCATCATATCTGATAATGACTTTCTTCTTGACCTGATAGTATACAATTTGAGGGAAATAATTATGACATATTCAGTATAAATTATTTCTTCTGATTTCCGTCATGGTTAATTAAAAAACGATGGTTTTAACAGATAACAAATCTGATATAAATAGCTATAATTTATCTTGGCCAAGGTTGTCATTTTATTATGTGTTTAGTTCTTTGACTTCACAAGTTTCGATTCTAATGCCTCTGAAAAAAAGTTACTCGTTGAAATGAACATGCATACCATACCCAAATTTTTATTATTCAACATTGGTATTTGTTCATTTAAATCAAAAGCAAACTTATAAATCATGAGTATTTTGATAGCTAGGATGCAAATTTATGGTAATTTAAGTCGATACTGTTTCAGAACAAACATTGTTTCGATTGGTGCCAAAAGAGAATCAGAATATGTTTTATCTCCCACCTGATTCTACTCTAGATTTGATTTACACGTCCTCTTACTCTTGGGCACCAAATGGTGCAGTGACTTGATTGCTCTTTCTCGTTTTGATGTATTGACTGAATTTTCGCGTTGGAATTTTTGGTAATTCCGTCCTTGAGATGTTCTTTCTCCTTACAGTTTAGTCCATGCATTGTATATGCCTTTAAGTGGCAGAAAAACATGTGAAGGTTAATGTTTTGAATATCATGTTTATGGTGGAAATGATGATGTAGTGGAAATACCTAATCTTTTTATAGCTGTCAAAACCGTTTTCACTCTACTTAACTGTTTACACATGTTAAAATAAGTCGATGTAAAATTTAAACTGTTTTCGATCCTTGGGTGCCAGGTGGATTTGCTTAAAGCGAATTAATTTTTTGAACCGATTTAATGTTGATAGTGTAAACAGATAAAAAGAATCGAAACCGTTTTCGAAGCGTTTTAATATCACAGTCTAAACAGGCTATTACTCCTATAAATCTACGAGTTGATCCTATACTTGAGAGTGCGTATGGTTCTCTCAGTGCTTGATCTTACTCCAGGGAGTTCGTATGTTGATATCCATTTGTAGTCCTTACTCCAGCAGGCTATTAGTTATGAGTGCGTCTGGCTTAGTTCATGGATTAATCTTACTCGAGTGGTTATGTCAGGGGAATTTTCCTATGGTTCAAGTCCAATGGTTGATCTTACTCATTGGCTCAGGCCATGGCTTGCTCCGACAGTCTGGGGGTCCATGTGGTAATGTTCTTGGGTTGATCTCACTCCTGGTAGTCCTTGTGGTTCAGTTTATTTCTATTTCTTACTCCTTGGAATACTCCCAAGTGTTTATGTCAATGGATTGATCCTATTCCCTAGGGTTGTGTGTAAAGTCCGTTAATCAGCTTTGCCCCTGGGATTCCGTGAGATTGATATCCTTGAAATACGCATGGTTTATTACATGGGATGATCAACTCATGGGAGTTCCTATGGTTAATACGATTCTTTGTTCTTACTCCTCGGAGTCGCGTAATGCAGTCCGTGGGTTGATCATACTCCTGAATTCCGCGTGATGTATTTCATGAGTTTATCTTAATCCTGGGTGTCTGCGTGTGGGTGTCCTTGGGTTGTTATATTCCTGGAAGTTCAAATGATGTAGTTCATTGGTTTGTTTTGCTCTTTGGAGTCCGCCTAGTTCAGTTTGAGAGTTATAATTTCGCCATTTCAATTATCATTTATTATAGTGTTCGTTTTGGGTAGTTCTTATAAATTGACATATTGTTTATAACTCTTAAGCAAAACAATACATACATCGAATTTACCACTGGTGCCCTGTCAGTCATAAATGTTGCAAGTGTTTATAAAAAATGCGCATTTTATTTCTCGTTTTTAGCCGAGTTGCAACGAAGTTGAACTCGGGTATTGGTTTGATGATGGCGGGCGGGCGGGCGTGAACATTTGT
>JAULBM010000008.1:423332-433929 GCA_032357055.1 Geukensia granosissima
GGTTCTTCCTTGCTTGATACTTAACAATATCCTAAAGTTTCATTTGAATCAGAGGAAAACTGTTGGAGTTATCATCCAAAAACAAATGTTCACGCCCGCCATCATCAAACCAAATACCCGAGTTCAACTTCGTTGCAACTCGGCTAAAAATTAGACATTTAATATCAGAATTTTAAATTTTTTTCACAAAATTCAGCAACTTGGGATATAACTCCCACCCAGTCCCGTTGTAGGTAAGATAGTTCCTTGTTCAGATTGTGCAATGGTTTAGAAAGAATAGCCAACATGTGAGAGACTCAAGTTTATGAAATGTACATTACACGGTTTGTGTTAATAGTCAGTCATCTTCATTTGTAGTTTGGTCCATCAGATATAATCAGAAAGAGACCCCAAAGGACCTTTCCACAAAATTTTGTTTCCCATTGAGAAAGAAATTTGAGACGATTTAATTCTTTTAATGAAGTTGCTGTAAAGTCCTATGTAAATGGAAGTTGGACTGTGGTCGCCATCTTGGGTCATCAGGTAGTTATTAAAGGGACATACCTAGTGACCATTCAACTTAAGTTTGGTTCCAATTTTTCAGACAAGATCTTAACCATATTTGATATAGGGTACAATGTTAAACTTAGTTCAGTTGAAGTTGTAGTTCTCATCTTGCTTGGTGTGTGGGGGTACTAAGATACAAATCTGAAAAGGACCCACTTAGCCAACATTCCACCAGTTTAGTTCCAATTGAGAAATAAGTTCTAGAGATTTTTTAATGAAGTTACCTTAGGGTAAACATACATTAAACTAAGTTAGGCTTAGGCAGCCATATTTGGCATTTGGGATCATCCAATAAAATTCTCAGACCCACCTTGTCACCATACAAGTATTCATGTTTTCCCGCACTTATTTTTCTGGATTTGTTCTTGGGTTCCATTTTCCGTGTATATATCTTATTTCTATGTAATGTTTAGGTTGATTTTACCATTTCCTGTGTACATATTTTGCAAAAAATTATTACAACGCAAATATGACTACTTTTACAGTAAGCAAGTCCTGAGGTTCTATGTTAAACTAAGGTCAACTGTAGCAGACATTTTAGAGGACCATCCAAGGACTATTCCACGTTTGGTTAAAATCAGACTAGCAGTTTCAGAGGAGTTGACAAAACTGTAAAAATTCCCATTGGGTCCAATGTTAAACTATGTCGAGCCATGGCGGCCATATTGAATGGTGCCCGGCAAAATCCAACACAATTTTTAAAGAGGACTATCATAGGAACATTCTACCAAAATTTGGTTAAAATTGGCCGAGTGGTTTCAGAGGAGTTGATAAAAATTTAAAATTCCCATAGGGTCCAATGTTAATCTATGTCGAGCCATGGCAGCCATATTGAATGGTGCCCGGCAAATTCCAACACAAATTTAAAAGAGGACTATCATAGGAACATTTCACCAAAGTTTGATTAAAATTGGCCAAGCGGTTTTAGAGGAGTTGATGAAAATGTAAAAAGTTCACGACGACGACGGATGCAAAGTGATGAGAAAAGCTCGCATGACCTTTTAGGACAGTGAGCTAAAAATTAACTACAGATTGGTGGATTTTTCCACAATTTTTCCACAGCATGTATCACTTCACCATTAATATTGCATGAATTTTATAAAGACTGCTACTTAAATAACTCAGTAACAGTTATAAGGCATAAAAGAAGACAAAATGGTTAAAGTAACACCTTTATTCCAATTGCATACAATTTCCTGGACATAAACAAGAGGAAATTATAACTGATTTTTTTTCTTTTTTCATTCAAAAATATTAATATGTCAATACTTGTGTAAACATTCACAATTATTCCCTTAAGGTTGGATTAAAACAACTACTATAATGCTGAATATACATACACAATCTCATGCACCATTATTTAGATATGACAATCCTAACAGTGAAAAATATCTATAAATATATATAATATCTGCAGCAATTTTTGATTCCATTGTGGATACAGATTTGGTCATAAGTCATTTTTTCTAAGCAAACCCAAAAAATAAACTCAACAGCAAACTTGCAATTTCTATACCCTTTATTTTGAAAATATTTCCTCATCATCTTGGTATTATCCCAACTTGTTAAGATCATTGTGTTTTTCATATGTTTACATTTTAAACTTTGTATTGAAAAAAAAAAAAAAAAAATGTGTAGCTTCTCTCCTGTCTAAATTTCAAGAGTTGAAGCATGTCAATTTCTACATACTAGACTATATGAGAACATCTTAAACCCTGATACTACACCATTAGTCATGTATGGCTTATCACACTGTATTATTAATAAAAATTTGAGATCAAGTCAAGCACAAAAGAATACTTAGTTTGCACTTGGATAACTTAAAAGCATTGTACAGCATTTGACAAACTAAACATTCCATCAAACAGTTTCAGATACCACTTATAACAAATCTGTATCCAACGAAAACTACCAAAGGAAGAATTGAATGAAAAATATACATATAATATTAAAAAAATTAAGAAAATTTCTCTTATAACATGAAACAATAAAATTTAACATATATCAAAAGAAAACAACATAATGACAACACCCTTCCAAGTTTTGACAAGGCAATCTTTCTCAAGAGCCTGGTCAAAACATTGAAATGTAATTGTCGCTCAATTTTCCATCTTGTAAAAAAATAGTATTGGCACTGTCTAAAACAAGAATGGATAAATAAGAAAATGAATACATACTGATTGCATATAAGAATTTCCTACCTTAAAACACTCAATATTGTAATGAATTTTGATCACAATGGTATCTCCTATACTTATCTGTAGTTGGGATTAAAAGCATAGCTTCAAATTTGTTTGATTGGAGTTTTAAGCTACTTTCAACAGTATTTGATAATCACACTGGTCAAAATTTATTGGTAAAGTAACCCAAATTAATAGATATACCTAGTGCAAGACACAGAAATTGTAGATTGCACCCATACTTGAATAGTAAAATGAATTGGGTAAACTACTGCTGATTACTCAAAATATTTGATAAAAAGACTGTAATAAAAATATTCTTTAATTTATTTAGATGTTAAAACTTCAAAATGATCAATCTAAATTATTTCTATTAAAATTAATTCAATGTAAACCTGTATTTATTTTATCTATATTCAATAATATAAACATGCAACTAGATGTATATGAATACTTTAACACTTTAAATATCCAAACATTATGCATGAATTTTTTTAAGTATTTTATTTTGATAAAAATCTAGTAATGGATTAAACAATATGTAAAGAAGCACTCAATAACAGCCAAAGAAATGTTTTGAGTGTGACATTAATGAGAGAAACTATGATCCTTTATATTTCTCAAAATTTGGATTTCTTTAAGAAATGACCCTGAATTTACCTTAAATCCCCTTTGATGCCATCATTTTCCCTCAATATCTACATGTATTTCAAAATAGTTCAACCAGCAATTCTATGGCAAGCTTTGAATGGCTTAAAAATTTCTTTTTATCATAAAAAATATAGCAAAATACTTTTCAAGTATTGCATTATGTTTTGTTAGTTAAGTTTTGTCTGTAAATGGGACAAAATATTGTCTTGTACTTAAAAATATTTCCTCAAATGAGGCAGTATATCCTTTAACAAGGCATAAAATGCATACATGAAGATCAGAAAATTGAGGTTGCTGAATATAAAACATCAACATGTGAAAAATACAGTGTATATACATGGAATGAATACTGTTATAAGCTAAATTAGAATCCTGATATGGTCCAAGAAAATATCACATCAGAAGTAAACATCTAAACAAGAACAATATAAACATCATTGCATTCAAAAATGTTCTTCTGCATTGACCAAAACCTGACAATTACAACACTATGACATTTATGAGACTTGTGAACAATTTTCAAATTAAATAAACTGCCAGAAAAACAACCATATTAACAGCACACTAAAATTTGGACTTTTTTAGCCAAACCATCTGACACTAGTAAACAAGTAAAAATCCTTTTAATGCATATAATTCCTACTCTGTTAAAATTTTTGGGAAATTTCTGTTAAGCAAATGCTACAAAAATGCCCTTGCTATTGGCAGGCTTGGAAAAAAAAAACCAGTCATTCAAATGGCCTAAACATTCTTCTTATCAAAATAAATTTTAAGTGGGTTTCTGTTTTCAAAACTTTATGGTTTATACAAGTACACAAATGGTCAAATATACAAAAACATCACAAATTAATTATTTAACTTGAGATACTAACAGCAAAATGGTTGCCATGTCACAATAACCAACTCAATTTAACAATCTAGCAAGAAATAGAAAATATGCATATTCCTGATGCAGAAAAACATTTCTGATGCTATTACATGTATTTTATGAGCAATACTTTAAAACATTGCAAATCTACATTTGTACAAACTTGACTGAAATTCAAAGCACATTTATTTCTTACAAGCATGCTGGTGTTACCGTGCTCTGTCAATGTCTATATATTTCTGGATAAACTGGATATTTTTTCTTTAAGTTTGGGTAGAAAAATTCATTTTATGTGTGAGTAAATGTATGTACAAATCAGCAAGATTTTTAGTTGTAATTTCAACATAAACTATTTAAACACCAACCAGCCAGGAATAATGTGCAGAGAAATAAAAGTAAATGTATAATATAATTAAACATGAATCAACTTGTATATAATTGCAAAAATTCATTTACAAAATTGAAACAAAAAACTAGGAATGACAAAAAATAAAAGCATTATAATAAATTGTTTTTTTTTTTAAATATTGGATTATATTTCTGTATACCAGATTCCCTAAAACAGGTGATTATATCTCTGGGATTAAAGGTAAAGAGTTGTTAAAATAAGTACATTTTTGTAAATTAAATATTCAGAACTAGAAACACTAAATTTCAACTCTGTATAAACTAAAATGAAACTGTGTATATATATATATATATATATATATATATTTACATGTATAATGATGAATGAGCTTTTCAGCTAGTTTAGATTTGCTCCATAGCAACTCCTTAATTCTTTTCCAGTCTCATTCCATTGTCTGTTAAAAACACAAAATTAAATTAATTTTGAACATTCTCTGTTATTTTGAGATACTGAAATATTTTCTGTTAATATAACTTTAAACACATAAGCAAAATTTAATAGCAAAGATTTTTTTACTGTGTTGTACATTTTTCTGTAGTGAATTAAAATTGAAATAGAAAATGTCATTTGAAGAATATATTACAGGTGGAAAATTCTTTGGTCATTGGCAACTTAGACTCAGAGATGACGACCAAGAACCAGTGGCTAAAGCCCTATTTCATTTTTTTAAGCATAATTTTTCTCAGTTGTTTTCAGATAATGAAACAGACATTTACTATCAATAATGGAATAATAAGGTCTGAAAAGTAGGAATACCCAATTAAATAGGAATATGTGATGACATTTCTTCATATTATTTCTAATAATTTTGGAATGTTCTAACCTATTTGTCACAGCATATTATTAATTATAAGTCAACTACTTGGAAAATGAACTTGAGATGTTTCCCTGTCACTTCATATATGAAAGATTGAAGATTTGTCATCATTTTAACTGTGTGTTAAATATAATCTGTCATTTGAAGAATACAATTCATATTATACAGGTTTATCTTGAAGAAAATGTGTCCAAGGGCTTCCACAAACAGAAAGTCAGAATGAAGACAAATGACAGACACCAAAAGACACGGGAGACAACATCATACAAGCAATTGTAACAGAACTGTCCAAATTAGTAATATTCACCATTGCAAGTTTAGTTTGGGCTAATTACCATTTCTCAGCGTATTATTTTATACTGAGCAGAAAGCCAGTACCCAGAGAGAACTGATCTTCAACAGGTTAACTAACAAATCTTGTCACATACGTTACAAGTTAAGCATGTCTTTTTTGCAGGTTAAAAGCTTGACCACACAAAACTAATGTAGTATCTGGTGATGGGCTACATAATTTGTACATATGATTAAATACTAGTGACCAGAGTTGTCTAAAACAATAAAAGATGGATGAATAACAGTAGTACAACCTGCTATTTCTAATAGTGTCCCAATGTTAAAGTACAAACTACACTGAAAAGCTCAAACCATATACATATAAAGGTATGTATAGATTAAAATACCACTGGGATATTAAAATAAATTGAAAAAAAAAACAATCACATTGCAAAATATGATTAAATATATAATTCTGTATATGAAAAGGGTAATTAATAGTAAAGTTTTTTCAAAAATAATAAAGGAAAATAATCCCAAAAAACAAAAGTAAAACACCCTTGTTCTCAAGTATATATATTTGCCCAAGCATTTGAAATCGGCACTAAATACTGATTAACAAGCTAAAAAAACATAACCAACCAAAATATACCTGCCTCTAGATCAACGAATCAACAAATAATTAATAAAGGTATTAAGTGAACATATAAGTGGACTAAACACGGATTAATTAAGACTCAAAATGAATGACTAAAGCAAAACTGTAATAAAACAGACGCTATAAATAGAAAGGACTAAAATAAAATGAATTATAATAATCTGTTTAGGGAAATCTGCCACAAACATGTAAATATGTTAACAGTACAAGGAAATAAGCACCAATTGAATATATGTAAACTGTACAACACATTTTCCTTGTTCACACCAAGGACTGCTGTTGACAAGTCTTTTCCAAGATATTCTAATAACACAACAAGACTGTTTCTCTTTTTTTTGTTAGTGTTTATGCTGCATGTTAGCTACTAACTACCTACATATATTGTGAAAAAATAAAATTAAAAAATTTTGATCACTAAGAATTTGAGACAGCAAATATAAAATGTATACATACACAATATCACTGTGGTGAACACACAATAAATTATCAAGATTGTTTATTATGCAAACTGCCATTGATTTTTTTTAGAGTATTTAATTATGAGGAACAAGATTTTGGTGCAAGATTGAACTTTAGGACTGTCAAGACAGAATTATATGGGGGTGTGTGAAGGCAATGTTTTTTTTTCACCCCGCCACCTTTTTTTTCCTTGGTACCTCAACCTATAGAATTTAATTGGTAAAAAAACTAACTACACAAATAATTTTCAAGAAGTGATAAGAAATAACTAATAAAGCACCCACCCATAGAATCAGATTTTCCCCATCCCCTCCCTCTCCACCACCAAAAAAAGTTGTTCAATAAAGTACAGCAGAAAAACAACTGCCAACACAAACCCCCAATTTTTTTCTGGAACAACCTTTACTAATATTAATATATTTTTCTTTATGGATGCTTAATATAAAAGGAAAAACTATCCAAGTCTTCATGTTATTAAAAAAATTAGAAGCTAAACAGTTTTTTTCTGCATTTTATATCAGCAAGGAACATTTGCAATTGAAAATCAAAATCACAAAAATCAATTTGCTGCCAATTCATAAAAACCAAATTGAAATCTGTGAACTCTAAAATTCTAAATGTACACAAACATTCAAAGTTTCAAAGAAACTTTCTCAAAATCTAAATATGAATTATTAATTTACTGAAGATTTTTTTCCATTTGAATATTTTTCCTTTTGTCCAATCTAGTAACTATACCTGCATAAAGAGTCATTAACCAGCTACATGTTGATAAGGCATTTTGGCACAAATTAAATATAAAAAGCATCATACAGATATGATATGATAATTTACACTAAAACATTAGTCAGCTATAATATCAATTTCCTAAAAGAATGCTTCAAGTTCAATAAGTAAAATAATTGTTATGGAACTATAGAATAAAGGCTATGCAATTCTTTCTGTTTAAAAATTTGATTGTTTGCATCCTTTCTATCTATATCTTTGTGAAACAAGCAAATATAATTCAGACAAACGGAATTTTTTTTGCAGTCTTGTTCTGTTATTAGTTAGATGGCACAAATTAGTAAAAAACATGTTAAAAAATAATTGCTTTACTAGGTGGCATCAACCACACAAAGTATACTTTCACACAAAGTTAAAATGTGAAAATAAACCATGTAAATTACCCTAAAGGCTAATTTATATTCATCACCAAGTAAAGCAACACAAGTCCATGAAATTTCATTACCAGACAATTATTTCGCAAAGTGCTCTTATGACATTTATCCATACAAATCATTATCATCAGAAATTTATATGTAAAGTTAACAAGTGTTTTGTGAAATAGATGTCTGAACTTAGTAACTCTAAGCAGTTGTCCTGTGAAATAAAATATCAGGTTTGCATTACTTGGTGACAAATTTGATAAATTTTTGAACAATTGTACAAGTTATCTATGAAAGATTCTTGGCAAAGACATTGAACTTATTCACAGTAACATTTTAACAATGAAAAAAATGAACAATCAAAATATTGTTAAATGCAAACAGTCAAAATTGAAAGCATTCAAATATTAAAAATATTTTCAAAACATCATATATTTTTCTATAATTTTTTTTTGAGGTTATTCAAGCAAGGTATTATCCTTGATTTCTTATACACGTTTACCATCATTCATAAACAAACAAGTTTCACCTGAGTAACCCCAAAAAGCTTTTTTTCTTTTTTTAAATGTTTTTTCTTTTTTTTTTCTAACATTGGAACATGAAAACATATTAACGGACTAAAATCAGTCTGTATTATTATTATGAATATAATGAAAAAAGCTCGTTGTAACCACTAAAACTAGATTGTCATAATAATGAAAAGTGAAACAATGAGACTAAATAAGTAGATTTTAAAAATGGACTCAAAAGGGAGCCACATTTTTAACCATTTATTTTTAATCTGTTTTCCAAAAGAAATAAATTGAATAAAACATTAAGAATACATAAAGAAAGTTTTCTTTAAATGAAATGTAAATATTATAGACAGAACCCTTTTCATTCATTTGTTGTTTCTCTTGTTTGATTTTTAGCACAACAGGGTTAGTTATACATATATCTATTTTTGTGCATGTTGTCTTAATGTGGTGGGTAGAACATGTAACATTATTAAATGATAAACGAAAAATGACTTTATGAGCAATCTGGTTCTAAACAATAAAATATAAGAACATGTTTTAAAAAAATACAACTAATAATAATAATAATAATACAATGTAAGTGTAAATATATAGATATATATATCTTTTTTAATATGTGTAAATGATCAACATCACCATTCACAAAATATGATATCAATTTGTAAAGCCATCAATTAGAATGAACACAGAAAAAATAATTAAAAATCAAATCCCTTTGTAAGGCACAGCAAAAACTGGTCATGTTTAATATAATCTGAGTATGTGACTAGAGTTAATACAAAACAGTTCTGCATAAAAATTATACAGCACTCAGAATTTTATGCATTTTTTCCCTTATACTTGAAATTTCATCACAAAACTTTCAATATACAACATGCAATTAATGCGAAATTTAGTCTGCAACATTTTTTCTAAAAAACTTTGTTTTTTTCTGGTAGTAAAATCTATAGCTGATGTTGAAAAAAATAATATAAAAAAATTCCTGAGAACAATTATTCTGATTTCAATAGTAATATTTTGGGTCGATCTTTTGTATGGAATCAAAATGTAAATATAGTGATCCCATTTGTAATTCATATTCATTTAAAATAATGTTTTATTCTAAGAACTCCTACACCTAAAAATAAGGATTCTGAAAGAGTTCTGGTCTATTTAAATAATTACATATTTTGTATTTCTTAAATTTCATTCATAAAAGCAACATTCATCACACAAAAAAGTATAACTTGCATTATGATAAGTAAACAACATTTGCTATAAAATAAAATTATGTAAATTTTTATTAGTATTTATTTGTGTATAAAAATTGCAACTAAAAGAAAAAAAAAATGGAAAAGTATATTAACACAGTGGCTACAACAAGGCCCTGCAACGCCTATATATATATATATATATATATGTATAAAATGTATATAAATGATCAAGGTGTGATATTTAAATACAGTAAGCGTCAACTTGTCTTTTATAATTAAAAAGCACTGATGAACTGTAAAATAAAACAAGCACTTTTTTAAATAGAATTATTATTTTTTCTTTTGTAATAGATCAGTGTTCTTTCTTTTTTACACCAAGATCAACGAGTCACACCCTAAGTTATGTACAATGTATTCAAAACCAATACATGATGATTGTTCTTGGCAAGGGTAACAACATATCCTTCTGATGTGATCTTCAATCCACAGCATCGGCTTACTTTGACATAAGGGCATTCAAATTCACCAATCAGGGAACCATCTCGTTGGAAAACTGCCACATGGAACCTGTTTCCATGACTATCTCCAATGAGAACATCCCCTGCATCACTGATATCAATACCATTTGGGTAATTAGTGATATTTTCACATCCAATTCTTCTGATGAAATGGCCCTCTTCATTGAAAACAACAACACAATGACCCTATAAATAAGCGAATTATTTTATAAACTAAATATATTGTAAAATATACCAATACTATTTTATTTTCATAACTTTCATTTTCATCCTGTTACATACTTAACTAGAGGCTCAGAAGGCTGAGCCTGTATCGCTCACCTGGAATTGAGACAAACAGAAACGAAATATGCCTATAG
>JAULBM010000008.1:476059-489235 GCA_032357055.1 Geukensia granosissima
CAGGAAACCAAAGACCTGCAGATCTGGACTATAAAAACACAGGAAACCAAAGACCTGCAGATCTGGACTATAAAAACACAGGAAACCAAAGACCTGCAGATCTGGACTATAAAAACCCAGGAAACCAAAGACCTGCAGATCTGGACAATAAAAACCCAGGAAACCAAAGACCTGCAGATCTGATGGATTATAAAAACCCAGGAAACCAAAGACCTGCAGATCTGGACTATAAAAACACAGGAAACCAAAGACCTGCATATCTGGACAATGAAAACACAGGAAACCAAAGACCTGCAGATCTGATGGACTATAAAAACCTAGGAAACCAAAGACCTGCAGATCTGGACTATAAAAACACAGGAAACCAAAGACCTGCAGATCTGGATTATAAATAATCAGATAAAACAACCACAGATCATATGACAATACATAACCGGAAGATCAAACTCCAGCAGATGACCTTTAACAGCTTCCGTTAATTATTGAAGGCCGTCATGGGACCTCTGGAAGTTTAAATTAGACTGTCTCTTGGTGGATGGTTGTCTCATGGACAATCATGCCGCATCACCTGTTCTATAAATAACCAGAAGACCAACCACCAGCAGATCTGGACTATAAAAGTTATCATAGGTTTTTAAAAAAATATCTATTGGTTATAAGTTCCATGGGGAGATTTCGAGGCAATGGAAACGATATTGACGAATGACAATGTAATTAACTGTAAGTATCTATGAAGGAGTAAATAAAAAACAAGAGGTAAGATTTTACATGTCTGTATTGTAATACAACACAACAAATTCACAACACTTTATAAATATCACAAATGTTCAAAATAGTATTGTGGTTTCAACTGTTCTATACTAATAGCTACAGTATAATATTTCCAGTGAATTTGTAAATATGCAACGAAAAATTTATATGACAATATTTGTTTTTGCAAACAAAATGTTGCTTCAAAAAACTGCTGTTAAACGAAGTTTCTCGTCTTTTTGTAAAACTGACTATTTTGTAATTTTTTTATCCTCTTTGAATTTACAAATGGCTAATGAATTTTACTTTGATTGAAACGAATTAAAGGCCAAGTAAACCGGAAAATGAGAGAAAACGTGATGAACCGTTGCTATGACAACAATAAATAATCTAGAAAATATTTACATAAGCTACGTATGAGATCATGTTGAAAACCTTATAACACAATGAGAATGATTAGTTCATATTGCACATGGGTCCCAGCCCTTGAGATTCTACACACAAAATATATATTACATATGGGATTTACTTCAGATCCGTTATAAATATAAAACACTTATACACTCTCTCTCACACATAAAAATTCTGCACCAAACATCCAATCTGTTATCTCTAAACAACTGTCATCACATTTTCAGGCGCGGATCCAGGATTTTACGTTAGGGGGGGGCGCTGTTCCAGGTCAGTGCCTTGTTAGGGGAGCAGGGGGGCGAAGCCCCCCAGAAAGCTCATAGAAATCACGAAAATTAAGACTTAAAAATTATATTTTTTTCGTTTTTAGGGGGGCGCGCGCCGGGTGCGCCCCCGCCTGAATCCGCGCCTGAAAATTAAGATACCACGTGAAAGACCGATTAAGCAGGAGTTGGTTCCCCTTCACATCTGAACTCGCTTTTGTTATGCTCTTTGTGGCTTAAGCTTGAGTTTCCTGTGTTGTAAATTTTTGTGTACCTTTACTTTCCTTTTGTTAGACACGGTCTTGCCAATCATGCTACTTAACCATTTCTACCGTCCTTTGGCGTCTGCGAAATTGCTTTATATGTTATTGCTTAAAAAAAATAAACCGTAGTCTTAACCAGAATAATAACTCCGACGACGATAAATCTGTCACTGCAATGTTTCGCATTTTTTATACAAATTTAACCAGAATTGGATAATAAAATGACGTTAATCTCTGATATTTTTAATTGTCAAGACAAACATCACAAGATGTATAGCAGAGAAGATGAAACGATTACAACATTGAACACAATGGAACACACATATTACCAGTAGCAATTTGTCTATAAATTAAGACAAAATTACAAGCTTCCAATATATATGAAATAAAATATCGTGTAAATAGTGTAGTAATTTTAAACATTCCGCATATCTTTGTAATAACAATTTGTTTCATTCAAGTTATAAGAAAACTCAAATCGAGTAATCTAACAGTTGATACAGATAATAAAAAAACTTATGCAGTCGATATTAATCTTTGTTTTGTTATCCTTCACAAATGATGTCACATTATGAGCTTTAAAGTATTCAAAAATAATTTCTCTTTTGTGGAAATTCAGGTATTGAAATGTTAAGATTATGGGGATACAGCACCAAATGAGAACTTAGTACCGTTTTGAAATATGAACAGCATTGTGGTACGATATGAGTGTTTTATATTTATTATGAACGAATTGCTTGAACAACCCCCTTCTGTAACAAAGGTCCATTTTCATCTCTTAAAAGAGCTGGCCAAACCAGAAAGTCTACTTTGTTTCCATCACTGCTGTAGACTTCAAATTTGTCTTTCTCAATTATTTGATTATGACGTAATTTGAATAGCAGATACATTGGTGGTTCCTGTGTCACCAATTCCCAGCATACCCCAATACACTTCCGCACATACGGTGCAACCTCTGTAATGTCCCGTGCTTGTATGTTTCTAAGATGTCTTGATTTCTGGTAGTCAACTTGGTTCATAAATTCCTATAGAAAACGAAAAAAAAACATGAGGCTAAATAAACGAATATAACTAATACAATGAACGGAATTTTATCGAGCTTTCAAAGAGAAAAACTATAATTTACTAGAAATCAATCAAAATTGCTATTAACGATGTATGCTTTTATTCATGTGCTGTTTTTTCCACAAAACATCAGAGACACATCTCGATGTCATTAAATAGTCTTCTGATTGTAAATCTAAATTAAGTAATGTCCAATAAAGAATACATCTGGTGAATCATTTTATGCTAAATGTGCATTTCTATGAGTAACCTTTCATTAGAAGCATTAGAACCAAAGTACGGCAACGCCGAAATCCAAACATTGTACAATGAAGTAATCATATCAGACCAAATCAAAATACCCAGCCAAATCAAGCGAGAGGGACATCATTCATTTGCAAGTCCTCTCCGTTTTTTCAGGAGGTTACAATTTTAATAGTAACTGGAAATTTCTGTAAAATAATATGTAGTAAAATTCACACCAGAAAAGTCCAAAACCTGTTTTGGTGAATACACTCAACAATCTTTGGTCCACCAGCCGAGGCCAATGATTCCAAAATACAAGTTACCATGTTGAATAAAAGATGATTTTTATATGCTATATGCGCACTTCAAGGAGTAAAAAGATGTTTTACTATATCTTCTTAATGTAAATCTACGGTATGATCAAATTCGTACTGGTAAATCCTCTTAACCTTCTGCGTATTGTGCAATATATTTCATAAGGATATAGCAATTTTTACCTCAAAAATACTTTCTATAAAGTTTTCTGATGGAGATCGCCTAAATGCCATTATATTTTGTTTCAGTGCAACCGGAATGTTATTAATATGTCCAGTCTTCTGAAATATAAACCATAAGGCATTAGTCACTAAAGATATAAATCATAAATTAAATAATTATACTAGTACATCATGGCTTACAACTATCAAAATTAGCGACCATTCTTTAGAAATTGAAAAGGGCAGGCACTATAAAATACCAAGAGAGAACCGACTCTGCAAAACATGTAATATCATAGAAGATGAGAAGCACTTCATATTAAATTGTAATTTAAACAAGATACCGCGCAAAACAATTTTTGATATTTATTCAGCCGAAGATTCAAATTTTTCAAACTTAACAGACGACCAAAAACTTTCATCTATTTTGAATCCAGTATCCTCACAGCAAGTAAAAAATACCGGTTCCTATTAAAAACAGTCTTTGAAACTGAGGTCAGAGGACTAGTCACTTTTATTTGTACATTTTTATGTTTATTACTGAATTTGTCATATGTTTTATGTTATTATGTATTATGTTTGTCAAAATTGTCACAAACCTAAATGTTTATAGACAATAAAGTAATTTGAATATGACCGCTTTTCTGATGGAGTTTTAAAGAGATGTATGTGGCAAATAAACAACAAACAATAGTCTCAAGATCAAGCGCAGAAACCGGACACTTTTCAGGGCATCGTATATTCAAAGAGAGAGCGTTAAATATGGAATGGAAAATGCTTCTTCAGTAAAACAGATCATAACTAGGCAGTGTGCAGATATGATCTGAAACTAGTTAACTGCTGGTAATATTTCACAGGCGGAAAACATACCCGAGTGGTAATATTTTTAAGTTGCAACATGGTCTTTTATTGATATACATAAAGATTCCGTTGTTACATGTATGTCCTGACGGCTATTAAAATGGACTTCGGTATTTGAGTAGTATATTTACTACAATAATGGTGGAAATATCGTATTTTCCACTGGAAATAAAAGTCGGAACATTTAACCATTTTGCACCTTTGTTGTCGATTTTGTTAACTAGATCCAGCAAAAGTTAAACCTGGGTTTATGGTGGTCCTATTACAGATGACGTCGCCATATCTGTTCAATATTCAATTTTTTTTCTGTTTATTTAACTGCGGATTGCAGCTATCGGTAAAAACAGCAAAAGTAAACAAAGAACAGAAGTAAAAAAATCACAAAAGTAATGAAAGAAAAACAACTTTTGAATAATAAATATCGACACTGAGGTTATACGCTATGTGGTGGGACAAGGTTTAACGGTAGAGATCGTTTCTTTCTTCTAATACTGGACAATACTTCGAGGTTTTACCCTAGACCTCTTACAAGAATTTAACTAGGGGTTCCTCCGCATTGACAAGAGAGTTTAATATGACAGAGGACCAAGCAGCCTAATTCTATTCTCCGTGTGTGGAGTTTTTTGTTTTGTATTTGGACAACTTGTGATAATTTCTTTGAGAAAGTTCATTGTAGATGATTAAACAAACTAACATGTCGCACTCTGGAAGTCATCTGATTGTGTTTTTACAACAGCTGCTTCATAAAATACATACAGTATATATAATTATATATGATATCTCAAGGTAAAAAATAATAAATAGATAGATTTCTTTCAGCGCCAGGAGAAAGCAACATTTCTCAAAACTGTGGTTTAGCAGGATGTAAAACCGTTGTAGTTTATCATAATTCTCATAGAAAATTTGCTTTCCCCAAAAAAATTCAACTTTTATAACTTTTAAAATATGTAGAGAATGTGAACGAATCCCGAAATATAAACAAAACCTTGAATAGTTTTTCCACTTGTTAAAAATGTTGCTGCTGAATACCTATCAGTACATAGGCGTAGGACTGAATTAAATGTGGGGCAACCTTCTTAAGGTAACAAGTCAAAATAGTTAGAGTTTAGTAGCACATAGTAACTGTTCTTTAACTACTAGACTAGTAATCATTATACATGTAGCTTATGTCCCCCCCCCCCCTCGACTTTCAAAAATGGTGGGTATTTTCACCCTACGCAACCGGCTCCTACGCCTAAGAAGTGTACTTAAATCAAAACAAATCAAAATAGGACGTCAAATACAGCATCAGGGAAAACTACTTGGTGCAATAATTTTCAAAGCTTTTCCGTATTATTAGTAGTTTAATCTAAACAAATATAGTAAATTATTAACATCATTTGATAAATTGCATGTCAGACAAGTCTGACATCTGGACTTCTCAATACCCTCAGAGAATCTGCTCCACCAGCAGAGGTTTACCAATTTGGAATAATACTGCTTGAATCCATATTTAGGTGTTCAAGTATGATCCTAGTTTAGTATGGTTTCTAATTAGGAACATAATTTGCTCGACAGTTTGATACATTGAGGATATTGCACCCTTGTGCGTGAGATTGGCTTTACTGATTAATGTAAATATTATTCATTAGCCATCATTGATTGACAGAAATTCGCCATTATGGCTCTATAGTTAGTCTTGATAGCCATTCAGGGGATAAATATTGTTTTGATATTATTTAAAAAATGCAGGTTACGTTTCATACAATAAATGCGTAGAAAATGATTGCTGATGGCGTCATACGAACAGTTAAATGATAAAAGAACACATGTCGTTCTCCTGCATTCAGTTCGACTTAAGGCGATGCTTTGAACAAAAATGGTCTCACAACTCCCTATGTGAATTATTTAAATGAAATTTTAATTGCTTTTGAAAACTCCGTTTTTCACTTTTTGGGATTCTGTCGCATTAAACTTGTATGTTTTAAAAGAATTTAACCAAATTTCGTTTAAATAATTCCCATACGAAGTTGTGAGACTCAGACCATTTTTATACGACCGCAAATTTAAAATTTGCGGTCGTATTATGGTATGATGCTGTTGTCGTCGGCGTCGGCGTCTGTAGACAGGTTGGTTTCCTCACGATAACTTTTGTTCTAGTTAACCAATCCTTTTAATATTTTGGGAGATAGATAGTTGGTTCTAAATTAAGGTTGGTATTGATTTTGGGGGATCTAGCCCCACCCGTTTTTTGTGAAGGGCCAAAAGGGGTTTTTCCCTTATTTGAATGCAAGATCTCTATTTCTTGTCCAATTTTGATAGGGTTTTTTTCTTTGTATTCCCCATAAAAAAGTCAACATAATAGGCCACAAGCGTCATGGCCTATTTCTTACTTTTATTGAGATATGAGGGGACCAAAAATGGCCACGCCCTAATTTTTGAAACTTTTTTATTCCTCATCGGATTATGATGCGGTTTTTTGCAAATGATTCCTTATGAAAAATGCAAAAAAAGTTACTCCAAGCATTTTTTGTAAAATGTACCGTTTTTTGTATAAAAGGGGTCAAAGGGTTTAAAAAATGCAATTTTGCAGGAGATGTGAAATTTTTATACAAAGCTGAATAAGTCATGAAAAATATTTTAACAATATAGGTACAACTGCAAAAAATTTCTGATGAAGAATGGTATGTCCCTTTCATTGTTAGCATTGGCATCTATTGACAGGTTGGTTTCAGCACAATTACTTTGGTTCTAGTTAGTGATGTTCTGATGATCGATTATAATCGAATATCAGTTGGTTGTTCATCCCGATGGCGATAATCGATTGTGAAAGGTCATAATCGAATCATTGGAAAATTTTCCCGCCCTTTTCCATATCTGGTCAAGTTTCCGCTTCTGATCCGCATCAGATATTAGTTTCGTCCAAAAAACAAAAATGGACGCCAACAATAACCAGTTGAAAGTGAATCGTGAAATATTTGCCTATCCAGGTGGGAAGGCAGGCTCTTCAGTGTGGAAAACATTTCGTTTTTATAAAAAGAAGGATGGATCATCTTCCAAAGAATAACCGATTATGTAATCAATCATCGATCGGTTACAGTCAACCGATAGAAACCGATGATCGGTTCCAAAATTTTTCTAGTTCTAGTAAACAAATTAGTATTTTCTTGACAAAGCCAACTTAATAAGCTTCCTGTGCTATGGCCTATCATTCAATAAAGAGGTTTTTTTCCAAATTGATTCCTTATGGAATGAAACAAAAGTTACTCCAAAGATTTTTTATAGTATTAGCTTATCTGGATATAAAAGGGGCCAAGGGTTAAAACCAGGAAATTGCAGGAGATAAGAAGTTTATATTTTTTTATCTGATTTTGACAAGGTTTTTTCCATTATGTTCATCTTAATTAGAGCTAGCAACAATATTTCTATTTGTTACTCTTTTCAAGATAGATGAGCCTTATGAGGTCAAAATGGATGAAAAAGTCATTTCACCTAATATGAAAAGTTTTTGGTATTCATTTAATTTTGATGGTTTTTACCCTAATTTTGTGGCATTTGACCAATACTTATACAAAAGGGGATTAATTAAGATTTAAAATGAGACAATTTGCTGCAGATATGAGAATTTTTAAATTTTTTACAATTTTATCAAGGTTTTTCCTTAGATGGTTTTTGTAGTTGATGTCAACAGATTATGTCTTTCTCTATAACTATAAGGGAACAAAAAGGATCAATATGGGAAAATTCCAATTTTGCATGATATGGAAAACTTTTGATCTGATTTTGAGAAGGTTTTTTTTTTAATTATAACCTTTGAAAAATTCAACAAATTAACTTTTTTATAGATAAAAGGGCTCAAAATGATCACTGATCTAGCCATATAACTGTCTAGCACTTAACTTTATCAAGCAAATTACTGCGTCCAGCAAAATACTGTGTCTCTACTTACTAAAATGTTCATTTGTGCAACTTTCCCATGTCAGCAAGCTGGAGTTGTATCATGCTACGCTTGAGAATTATCTCAGTTGTTTAGCAAATTACCTGCAGTTAGTCAGAAGTTAGTCCAGTGTTGGTTAATCTAGTAATTATCTCCCCTGTCATGGTTATGTCTGCCTTGTTCTTTCTATATTTTTATTTAAGGCAGTTGCAAATTGTTAATTCTTGTAAAACCTCATTATACAATAGAATTTTAAGTAGGGTATAAGGAATCCAAATTTTATTTTGTTTGAGGATACCTTACCATGGTAATTACCAAAACAATATCCCCTGTCTATTTAATTTCTGCCAGCAGAACCATAAGTCAATCATTTTATTTCGAGGTTGTTTTTTTCTGTGATTATGTCTTTGTTAACATATAGTTATCATCTGTCAACAGGTATTAGCTGTTACATGTGAAATTGTAAGGGAATAGATTGAGTTCTGAAAATGTTTTATGCAAAAAATGGTTGGATACACAACTTTAAAGTAGTAAAAGTTGCATGCACAATCAATAGATTTAGAACTGCATTATTTTAAAGACTTTTTGTGTATGTTCATACATATTGGTAAGGAACAAAGATTTAAAAAAAAAAATGAATAATGAAAAATTGTTATGTTTATGTTTAGCATTTTCATGTATATGGTTGTGATTTTTGAGTTCATTTTACACTTGTGGTATTTGTAATTAACTGTATTTAGACTGTGTGTTTTGCCATCAAAGAATAAACCATATTTATAAAAAATATCCCGGTGATATGATAGTGAATGCTAAATGTCTGTTAATTATTTCATCTGATTATTATGGTGTTAATTATAATTTAATTTAATTAAGGTGATATATTTGGATTAAGACATGAAACTTGAAATGAGTTTAATATGATTAAGGTTTGACCTAAAGAGAATGGCAGCCTTTTACCAATTGTTGAAAAAAATATCATTCAAGTGAAAAAAGGGCCTTGAACACAATCATGTTTACACTTTATAGAAAGCTTGAAATGACTATGTAAATGCATGTTGCAGGGGAGAGCATCCATCAGTCAGAACATAATTGGCCTTTTAAACGTAATTGGACATGAATGCTCTGACTGTTCAGAATGACTTAAAGGTGAAATGGCCACGCACATTGCAGGCTCATAAAATTTAGACTTTATAAAACTATCTTTCAAATGTGTAGAAACTTTTATGTAATTAAACTGATCAAAGACACAAAAGAATTCATAGTCCAATCATATGTCATTATTCTGCTAAGGGTTTGGTCATGTGTAACAATTTGTGTTTTGTTAGAGACTTTTTGCAGAGGTATATACTAGTATGCTTTGATTATAATTTGGAGACTCTATATTTATCAGAAGCTTTGCTTTGTTATTAGTTATCCTGTAAACCAAAAATAGAAGGGTGCATTAACCTGGCTGCCCTTAGCTGCGCCCCTCTGCCTTTCAGAAGGCATCACATATGCCCTTGTGCCTTTTTTCATTGAATTTTGAAGAAGATGTAAAAATGTCTTTTTAAAACCATAATTGAACTTTATATTGACAAGCTGTTTAAGACAGTGTGCTTATTATCCAATTAGGTGATACTGGTAATTAGCAATGATTGACATGTCAGCTTGGGATTTGTCCATGGCCTGTAACATTTCATGTGCACTTTTTCAAACTGTAAATGCAGTTTTGCCTTGCCCCTCTGAAATGCTAGTGGGAACACTTGCAGTTACATCAAAAACTCTTCAATCACTCATTTGATACAGATCATAATTATTCTGTGTTAATTAGATGCTTATTAAAAAAAGGTTGACACAAATGTACATGTACCAAATATTTACAAGAGTTGTGTCCCCTTATATAGGTATACCTCCTTAAAATCAGATTTTACATTGTAATATTTTTATGTAGCATTTTTCACAAAAAAGCAAGATGTTTATGAAGCAATAAGGTTGTTTACTTCATGGCTAAATTTTATTATGCCAGTGTTATTTTTGTCTTTGTTTTGTATCTGTGTGCTTGTAGGTTTTAAACCTTTTAGGTTACAAAAAAGACGCAGAAAATAAAGGGTGTGTTTTGTATACATTGTAGTATGAAAAAGAATGATTTATATTTCATATCTCACAAGCCCAAAAATATTAATATACTGGTACTGTATGAAATGACATCAGATAGTAATAAGAGTGGCAGAAGTTCCATTTAAATACAATCATAGCTGTTTTAATTCTGTGTTTGGGTGTTTTTTGTGCTGTTTGGTGGTTAGGTCTTGAAGATTTAACTTAAGGATAATATAAAAAAGACTTGGCCTTACATTTTGGTTAAATTAAGTTTTGTTTAGCCACATTATAAGAAAAAAGATTTTGTGCTAAATTGACATCATAATTTTATACACATGAATCATTATACACATGATATTACATAAAATGCACTCACATTCTTGCACGAGCTTATTGGTAGTAGGGTTATAGAGTACAGAGAATGTAAGAGGTTTGCTTAAAATGACACTGCTGTTACAAATTCATTGTACCTTTATTGTTTGTACACATTTAGCTGTATAAGTATTACTGAAATGGAGTATATCAGGTGCCAATTCAGAAGGGGACACACCTGTTGCAGTCCTTCCTTAAATAAAGAAAAGATGAAATCATAGACTATTGGATGTTCATACAAGCTCCTTTAGTTCCTATTTTTCAGTGGTATCAGGGGTTGAAACCTCCATGACCCCATATTGGAACCCCCTCCCCAAACTATTATATCCTGAATTTGGGCTTGTGTGCAACTTTTTTATTAGATAAAATGCCACACAGTACCATAGGATAATCTTTTATGGGGAGTAACAAATATTTTTTTAGGAATACTTTGTGAGAAATTTACTCTGTAACTGGTAACCTAGTGTATGTCCTTTTATCAGGTTTAGGGGCTTAAGATTTTACCAATAAATTACACTTTAGAACCAGAAAGTTGACACTTCAGAAAAAAAATTTTCAGGGATATATTCTGTTTAACTTTTCCTAGGTCACATTGACAAATAGAATATCACTTAAAATGAAATCATGTAAAAATTTTTAATCAAAGATCATAGCAGAAATTTATATTTGTTTTGTTTTAATGTACCAACTAAAGAATTTTTGATCTCTTAAGTCACAACTACATCATTGTGTAGGACATCAATGTTAAAGATAAATATTTCAATATTTAAATAGTTGAATTTTAACTTCTTAACACTTAATTAACACTTTATGACAGTGTGAGACCAATTTTAAAAGAGATAATTGTTACCACCACTTAAAGGCTTAACCACAAAAATTTTTAAGTTTAAGGCTTTATATCCTATAACAAATTCAAGGTAAAAATTCTTGAAGTAAATTGTTTAATTTATTAACTTCTTAAGATTTCTATCCCAGGATATACAAACAAAAATCTTGGCCTTCCATAAACCTAGCCTGAGAACTTAATAATGTTTAATCAGACCTTATTTTCCAACAATTTTTTACATTGTTATAAATCAAACTATTAGACTGGATCTTCTACATACATTTTGGACTGTTTACTTTTCTATTTGTTTTTTATTTTAAATAATTTTAAATGATATTTTTTACCAATATTTCATGTAAAACCACAAAAGAAATTGTGAAGTCATTCCTTGTCCAATTTTGATAAATGATGAGGGTTGTTAAGGTCCATTTTTGGCCCAAGAATTTGGCTAAAACATAAAAAGTGGCTAATATCTATTATTTTATATTTTTTGTTTTTAATAATGTCAACAGAATTTTTAGTTCTCCTGTGGTCACATGACACAGAAAATGCTTTAAATGTGACATTACTAAGAAATAAATTAATTTGATGCAATATTTGATAATATTCGATTTTAATATGGATTGCACAAAAACATCACAACCTAACTTTGCACAATTAAAGATCTATCAAGTACAAATGTTTGGTTAAAATATCTTTGTGATGTTTTTGTGCGATCATATCTATTTTTAACAAAACAGCTCCAAAAAATGAGTATTTTTACCGAAAATGTTAAATTATTGTCAAAATAGTCAAATATTCCATTTCATTTTGTTGAAATGATGAAAAGTATACAAGAAAAAGTTGAATTATTAAAAGATGACTATTAAACAGCATTTTCACAATAACTTTTTATTGTGTGACGAAATCTAAAATTTGGCTTAACCTACCTGCTTCTTTTATACCATTAGAAGCAGAATATTTGGTAGTTATTGCTTATTTACATGTTATTTTCTCATTTGTTGATTCAAAGAACTGATGATTTAAACACAGAGTTAAATGTTAATGTCACAATTTTACCTACATATATAGGGAAGTAGCACACCAAAAAACTTTCTGTTTAAATTATTGCTTCTTTTAAACTGGATATAAGAAATTATGTCAAAAAATACAATCAACTGTAAAATTTTTTGTGTTTAATGGTGAAAATTTTATTAAAAGCAGATAACAAAAGATTCACATTTTCAATTCTTTAAAATGTGGATTTATGTGACATATATGATGACAAAAAAAAAAAAAAAAAACAGTGACCAAATACTTTTTGCACCTCTATGCATTTGCATGTAAAATATATTTATCTGAATTGTGTGCATCTGAAAGTCAAGTTCAGAGTGAGGTTGATGACTTTGCATAAATCGCAGTCTAATATTTATTAAGTTGCCAAATTGTTATGATTTACTATGATATTGTCAAAAATTATAATCTGAAACAGGTGCTGATACTGTAAATAAATTGTATAGTAATGGAAAGCATTAAAATTTTGAATACAGATTTTATAGTTTTTGTCTCGCCTGCGACGAAGTCGCGAAAGCGAGACATTTGTGTTACTTTCCGGCGGCGGCAGCGGCGTTAGTTTTTTTAAAAGCTCTATATCTCTGAAAGTATTAACGTTAGGATGACCAAAATAAGTGTG